>SNQN01000567.1:0-87617 GCA_008642245.1 Bassia scoparia
AGTTTGTGTTATGTATGTTTGAGATGATAGTAAGAGCATATGGATGTAGGAAATCGTCATATTGGAGTTGTTGGTGGTCAAAATGAATGCACTTGTTTTCGTCATGGTCTATAATGTGGAAATTGGTTTGTTCATGAGTTTGATATGGAGGTTGTTAATTTAAGTCCATTTGTCATTAATTAACTAATTTAGGTCTATATTGATGGAAATAAATGGAGTCAAGTATACTTACTCCATGAGGTTATTTTAAATACTAAGGATGAATTAATGGGGTCAAAATGTAACTTACTCCATGGTGATTTTATTACCTACTGACATATGTAGATTGAGTAAAGGGAAGTATTCAAGTCCTTAATGACAGGTTAGTTGGTGTCCAACATGTTTACTTAATTAAGGAATGGGTTGTTGTGTTTTAAAAAATAATTGGTAATGTATTTTGGTGGCTTGTTTGAAGTTGATAAATAATTAAACTATTAAATATAAATTATAATGAGCAATAAAATTCTGGGATTATGCTCGTTCTAGAGTATGACAATCAGGGTTGGGGGTTGCGATTGTTATTCGCTTCCTTTCGAGGGCCCGTTTGATCAACGCGTCTCTCTTCCTTATGTTTATAACGGATTTTTATCCAAAATGGGGTTAGTTAAGAGATCTCATCTAACTATGGTGACAAAGTCGCGCCCGTCGTCAGTCTGTTTATTGAACTTTTTTGATGCCATTTGAGACGAGTGAGGCATGGGGATTGAACTGTGGCAACCTTGTGTGTCGGTTTGAATTCGTGGCACCTATGTGCTGGTAATTTGTGGCACGTTGTGTTCTGGGATTGTCACCTTGTCTATTCTCAAATCAATAAATAATGTAATGAACTATATTGAATCAGGTGTCCGAAGTAGAGTTGAACTATTCATACAGGTGTTGAGGGTTGAACCGTATTCCATCTAGGTGTTGAGGTAGCTATCTATTAGGTACACAAAGTATGTGTAAAACAGGTTTGGTTTTGATTTTTGGTATGATGGTAGGTTGGATCAAATGTAATAATATTTTGGTTGAGGTAATGAATACCAGACCTTCGGGTTTCTTATATATAAAATGTTGTTGAATGGTTATGAACGTACATTGTGTTTTCTTTGGTTCTTTGATGCATTGTCGTAACTTGGTATGTCCAGTTTATAGGGAGGTTGTTTATCCCGTTATGTTTCTGTTTCGTAAGTTGTATGTACTCAGCTTTGCTGTTGCGTGTGTTTGTGTGTTGTCCACATTTCCTTCTTTGGGGACATGTGATGACCTATATTTTCATTGGAAAGTTAATGAGACAACTGTTTCATAGAATTGTGGCAGGCTGTTGATGGCTATAATGTGGGGCCCCCATTTGCAATGTTTGGTTATAGAGTGTCGATGTAACCTTTGGAGACTGTTGTTTAATGTTTCGAACACTGATTTTAGTATTTTATAATTGGATAAATAGTTTTCAAAGTTTTCGTGAGTTTGCCAAGAATACTTTATCTCGATTTTTAATAAGGGCCAAAGTTGGTTCAAGTATATCGGTTTAAATATCTTTGATAGATTTCCCTAAAATTTTGTTGTTGTTTGGTTTAGCAATTTCCGCTGCAATATTCTGAATATAAGCCAAAACGTTTTCACATGTGCGATAACAGTCAATATTTTACTCCCGTACTTCAAATATAATATTTCCCGGAAAAAGAAATATTGGGTGTTACATGGAAAGACAGCCATTGATGCAGAATTAAAACTTTGCAAAAAAGAAAGTTGTTTGGATCCTGTAGTCCGTCACCTGCAGGTGTTAAAAATGACTGGGTAATAATGGTCTTTGTGCGCAAAGAGAATATGAAAAATGTGAAATTGTAGATATAAAGCACCGTTTAGTTGTCACAAGGATTCTCTACAAAGACCCGAGATTGATTATGAATTGAGACAGTACCCCCTGTGTGGGATGCCACCAAACTTTTAGATTTCTTGATAAGTCTTGCAATAAGAGAAAGGACTATAGATTTACGCTTGTAGATTATCATAGCGTACTTGTAATGGCCCACTAGATAAAGATATAATATGATACTTCCGGAAGGTTTTAAAGCCTCCAGATAGCAACAAGTTCAAGATCATGAGATGAATATTCCCTCAAATAAATTAGATCTTTGGTATGGATTGAAACAATCAGGCGCATTGTGTACAATCCCTTAGTGAGTATTTGTTGAAAGAAAAATTAATAAGAATGACCCTATAGTCCATGCATTTCAAATAAAGAGATTTTGGGTTCGGGATTGTAATTATTGCTGTGTATGTTCATTGATTTGAATTCATGGAAACTGTACCCTGGAGAAGATTTTCAATGATGTAAGCATATTTGAAGAGAATTCGAAATGAAAGACCTTGGAAAAACAAATTTGCTAGGACTACAAATATTGAGCACCTAAAAGATGAATCTTTGTGCACCAAACATCAAATAGGGACCAAAAAAGGTGCTTAAAAGGTTTTACTGGAAGGCACACCATTACCAGTTCTAGTGGTAGTCGAGGTCACTTGATTTACACAATGACCCATTTCGTCAGTCCTGGAAAAGTAATCGAAGAATTTTTGGGTCATGAATAACCATACCTAAAGTGCAATAGGGCATTATGTACCTTTCTATCATACTCGCCTGAATATCATTTTCTATTAATATTAGCAAAGTTTAGGCTCAATGTCCTAATACCCGAAGACATTGGAATGGGGTAAAGCACATTTTTCGTTTACTCCAAGGTACAAAAATAAGGGATTGTATTTTTCCATGTCCAAAGAAGCGTTAATGATTACTCTGTTTTGCTGATGTAGGGTACTTATCTGATCCCCATTGGTGGAAATCAACAATCCAGATACATGTTCACATATGTGCCAGCCATTCTTGGCGTTCAATGAAGCAAACCCATTGCATCGACTTCATCAACCATGTAAGATTTTACAATATCATGAACTAGTCGCAATTGCAGTACGGCTGAGAAATTTATAATCCAACATATACAAAAGATTGTGGATTGTCAATTTGAAACAGTTTCCAACAGTTCTGTAGAGGATAAGCAGCTTTGTATTGCAACATCTCAAGGAAAGGGTACATAAAAGGTGATAGAACGAAAGCACATCTTACAAAGTTTTTCTATACCCATAGATCTGCCAAAAGACATGCAGCGTGAGTATGTCCTAAGAAGGTCAGTAAGTGAGAAATTTGGTAGATTGTTCACTAAAAAGCTCTTTCCAACCGCTACATCAAGAAGCTAGTTTCATTCGAATTGTATATGCGCTGTCTCAAAGATCTCATTGATGTTTCAATAGGGGGAGTTAATGCGTGATGTACTCTTTTTCGCTCAACCATAGGTTTTCTCCCACATTGGTTTCCTGGTAGGTTTTTATAGCAGCATCATCCTATGCGCATTATGAAAAATTACTCTTTTCCTTTCACAAGGGTTCCCAACGGTTTCCTTGTAAAGGTTTTAGTGAGGCATTTTTCATGCAATTGCCATCCAGGGGAAGTGTTATGTAATACTTAGTGGATGTTCCATTGGTCTCCCTAAGGTTTATTAGGTTCCAATGTTAATCTAGAATAATTTGAAGTCATAACTCTGTATACACCCCAATAATTTCCTCCCCACTTACCTGTGAAATATTAAATGAAAAATACGGAGAACCATTGGCAATTCATCGCCACGTGTTAAAACGTTTAAGGGCTAAATAATACTTGCAGCGAAATCAAAAGGGTAGAAAAATATTCAAACCAAAGTGTTAAAATCTGAAAATATAAAAAACTCTATTTGATAATTGGAACATCAAGGCCTCTAGATTCGCTCAATAACGGTCATAAATTCCTTTTCAACATAATAACGCTCGTTATAGAATCTTCTGTAAAGGTCACCAGATGCATGAACAAATTATTTTATAGTACGATCCTCTGCACTCATATCCCAACCATCCAAAGCCTAGTCACCTGAATTGTAAATCCTGTAAAAAAAAATCTGCCCCCATAATTCCAAGTGAAATAAGATCATCACAGGTTCCAAAGAAAGAAAAGGGTGGAACGAAACAAACAAGACAACGCAATCAGCAAAGCCTGGTACAGTACTACATAATCGAAGACGAGAAAACACGACACAGCATCTCCCCAAAAACCCGGACAATATCGAGGTTAGCGACACTTGTAATAGAAAACGAAAGAAAACCCAATTGTGTGTTTCTAACCACTTACAATATATGCAATATACAACGATCCCAAATTCAAACCAAAACCACAAATTACATAAAGCATACAACTGCTCCAATACAACAATCCCAAATCCTCAATCTGCCCCTGTTAACTAAATTGTACCTGCAAAAACTCACTCTGACTCCAATATCATGACTCAAATACATTTTAATACACAATTTGTTATGAATTTGAGCACAGACAAGGTTGTTCCTCAACCCATATCACAGTTTTAGGACAGTCAACCAGACACCAAGTGTCATCAGACACATGATGCCACACACCCCAATGCCTTCTTCCGGACGAAAGGCATCAAAATGGGTGAACGGAGGGCGCGACTTACCCGTCATCGAGAAGCAGTGAGATCTCAACTAACCTATCAGATATAAAATAATCCGAATGAAAGAATAGTAAAGAAAACCTGAATAGGGACGCGTTGATCAAACGACCCTGGGAAAGAAGCGAATAAAATCGCACCAACCCCTGCTTGTCAATCCTCTGACGTGCAACCAATCCAGGTTATTGCTCAAACCATATTTTATTATTTATTATTCTATTATTTGGAACAAGTTCAATGACTACACCAACACAAAACCACAACACATAGACAAACACAATTATTTTAGCCAAATAAACCTAGCATTAAGCCTTGAATACTGTCCCTTATCCAAATCTCACATTAAGTCATGAACGATAATAAATATACCTCATGAGTAGTTACACTTAACTCCACGTGAATTCAACCATTATTTACAAAATTAACCACAGAAGCCAAGTGATAACTTGACTCCACTAATTCCATTCCTCGGTATTATAAACCACCACCTCATGTGACAAGTTTTACCTTGACCAACTAAGAAATTATCATTGTATTAACAATTACCCTCATCAAAACAACAAACCCAAAATAATTAATTAAAGGACAATATTGAACTAGTTGTCAACCTCCATATTAATCAACACTCATGACAATATCCATTCCACTAATATTCCAATCTGTCCACAAATATAGACCTAAGAACAACAATTAAATAATCCGCTTGTGACTACCAAACAATTTCAATGGACGTTTCCTACCAATGCCTTCAACAATTATCAAACAACTCAAACAACTTAAGAAAGATTCCCAAGTAGTACAATACCTGAATAAACTGAGCGACAAGCCACTAACACTTGAAATTGTCGACCTCTACAAAGGTTTTCTCCTAATCATATAATAAAACTGAATCAAACACACTTGACTTTTTTAATTTACAGCAAACTAAAATGACTTTGCTCCAAAAGTTACTAAAAACATGTTTTTATTCCTCATATAAACCCATTGAAATTAGTATTATATTAATAGCTTAAGCTTGAATATCACAAAATCTAGTTTTTAAACAAGAAATTCAGCCCATTTAATTAACATCAATAATCTGGAATTTTCCTTTCTCCCAAAATTATTTGAAAATTCAAAATATTATTTAACTAAGGAATATAATAATGTAAAACCATGACTTTGTCATTTGAAACCATTGTTTTCAACATAATTTCAAAATTAATCATAGAAAAAAATCTGATTATTAAAACTTGAAAAATACAAAGTCTGGTAAGTAATACATACTTAATAGTCATAAACAAAGCCTTAATTCATACAACATAATTAAAAAATCATTAAAATCCCAAAATATACCATGAATAAATCCTGGAATTTAATTTAACCCTAAATAATTTCAATTCCATTGTCAATACAATCCAATGTTATAACAACAACGTAATAAACAATCCCTAACCCTTAAAACATGAAAATCCCCAATGTAAAGCCCCATTTCAATCTAATTAAAATCTGAAAATTCCATCCTGAATTGAAATCATCAAAACAAATTCATGATACAAACAATTTAATTTAAGATTACTTAAAACAATTGTATATAATTTAGTAGTAAAACTTTGTCATGAAAATCAATTAAATAACAAAAACAAGGAAATCAAAAGGAAAGAAAGGGAAAGGGAGGACCGAACAGTGGCGGCACAGGGCCCAGAGGCTCACGGCGGCTCCAGTGGCGTGGCGGTGGTGGCGCGGGACAGCAGCAACGCAAGACGCAGAGCAGGCAGCAACTACACGGTTCCTCCTTCTCTCCTCGTTTTCTTTCTTTTTTTTGTTTTGATAATAAATGAATGAATGAAGAGTGAAGTGGCGTGCAACGTATTTGAGTGAGGCAATATCCTTTTCGTAACCTAGGTTAGATAGTATAAATTCCAAGATTTATTTTATTTTTTCGATAAATAAATAAAAATAAGTAACATAAAAATAAATATGTTTAAGCAAATTATCTTTTTGAGTGGAAACGATAATAATTTAAACGTAATATGTCTATAAATTTAAACAAAATATATCGTTTCTCTAAAATAATCATAATATATTTTAAAGAAAATATAATTATAATTATGCCAAATTACGGGTTACATAACTTTTCTTTTTAGGGGATTACATAACATATGTCTCTTGATGTAACATGGTCAATAATGATGTAACCCCCATACATATCAATGTGTTTCGACTTTGGGTTGTCCTATGTGTATGTGTATAACTATGTGTATCCTCTTTGACGGAATAAGATACAACAACAAATCATCTTCTTCCAATATATTCTCCTATATTACTGAATTTCATAACACAATTTACTAATTAAATTAACAAACACTACACTCAATTTAAATTAACTTACTTAAAAAACTCAACTTAAGCTTGTAAACATATTCGGTTTCGAACGCATCAAGTTTTGGTTTCTGTTCATGAGCATTTGCATACTCCCCAACTTGTTTTTTTTTTTTTTAATCTTTTCACCTTGTGGAATATAGATTAATTCTTCAAACGCTTCCTGAAAGCTCCCCTCTCACAGGTGAGACCACTAAAGATTGGTTGAACTTCATCTCAGAGTGGCCCCTCCTTGTCGTTGGTGAGTCCCCTCCTTTTTTCTTCGTTCGAGTTGTTCGCTAGCGCGGGTTCGTTACGCATGGCGTGTCTTCCCTTGTCCTCCTTTGTTGGTGGCTACTTGCGATGGAGTCTCGTGGGATGGTGATGACCCCATCGCCCCACCTGCATGAGTGGCCGTGCTTTGGATTGTGCCGCCGATGGTACTTGTGTTATGCGGGTGATTCGACCATGGATTTTTCCTTAGGTTTTTTTAATTTTATTTCGTTTCAATAAGGAGATTCTTAGGTTTTTGGGTATCGTCTGATCGCAATCCTAAAACTGCAGGATCGATTCCTTTACTCTTCTACTTTAGGAGGAGAACTCGGCTGAGTCCAAGTCTTTGTTCGGCGGCTGTCAAGGTGCCGGTTGGTATACAAGTTGTACCAATGGATGTGCTCTCAGCTGGCGAGGGAGATTGATTCAGTTACTGTGTTTCGCCGATCGATGTACCCCTGCATCTCTTTTCTTGGTTAGTAGGTTTCATGATATTTGACATTTTTTGGGAAAACTAAAGAAGTACATGGACCGACGCAACTACGCTAAACATATAGAATACCAACACTTGCGCGACATTCACTAATCGTATGCTTCAGGTTGAAGGGAATATTTAAGGTGTAAAAGGCGACTTTTAATTAAAATCTGTTTAGTAAAACAAAAAGTTCACGGGTTATTGTGTATTTCAGTTGATGTTTTATCGTATTTGTCAATTGTAAGTATCGTTTTGATATCAATATGAATGAAACCGTTTTAATTTCCAAAAAAATTATTTTGAGCCCACACTTAGGATTATTTCTATTGAATTACCAAAAAGTGAAAAAAAAAAAATCTTTGAACTCACACCTTAGATATTTTCCGTTGACTTTCTAAAAGTGAAAAAAAATATATCTCTATTAATAAAGGGAAGAGGGGAGGAAGATGGTGTCCCCCTCTTAAAAGACCATTATACACCTAATGATTTAATTTTTAAAAAAATATATGAATTGATATGCCTAAATGCCCTTTACTTATTATTAACTAAAAAGAAAATTGCATGAATTTTGCGACTTAATTAATGAAAAATTAAATAAATAATATTTATCCAAATTGAATTGAAACATATAATAATTATTTTGAATTCAATCATAATTTATCTTACAAAATAATTATCATTTAAGATAATTATTGTAATGTTGCTAATTATTAGTAAACATAATATGATACATAAATTTATAATCATTATAATGAAATACAAGTTTCACATGTCTAAGCACGCATCGCGTGCACATGAAAAATAGTCTCTATATATAAGTGAAGGGGAGGAACGATGGTGTCCCCCTTCAAAATACAATTATACCCTTAATGAAATAAATGTCCTTTCTATAAAAATAAAATAAAATTAAAATTAAAGCGCATTGCCATATTAAATCAATTTTCTAATTCTGCCATATATATTGAAGAATGGAAATAAAAATTTAAAAATTCAATTAAATGTTAATAATGAAGTTGAATTATTGTTTTATACTAGACATATAGAAATGAATTGGTGCATGAAAAATTGAGTAAAAATTAAGTTGAACAATGTAACTTAATTAATAGAGGGAAAAACAAAATTTAACATGAATTTTACTAATACTTAAATATTTTAACCTAACTATAGTGATTATCATTTAGTATCGTACTCTCATGATCTATCAAAATTTTCTAACTTTATCAAACTACTACACAATTTTTTCTACTTTATTAAGCACAAATTTTCCTCTGTTCTAATACATCTCACTATTAATAATATATTTGAAAATTTATTTACAACAAATCAAACACAATATTGATTAAAGATGTAATACAAATAAAATTAAAATTTAAGTACGTAATGTTTTGTAACGAACAAATAACTAATTAATGTTTACAAATACGTTAGTTCGACATGCACGATGTGCAAAAAACAGTATATATAAAACGAACAGAAAGAGAAATTAATAGAGCGCGGTTTATCAGTGGTTTAAAGCGCAGTACAAACCCTAATTGCCGTTACTCATTTTACACTCTCCTCACTTCTGAATTCGTCGATTGCATTCTGTTCTTCAAAAATGGCGGATTCGCTGACGTCATCACTTTCAAAGAGTTTCCGCACTATTCTCCTTCTGCTGTTCCAGCAATGTTAGACTGCATCTTGTCTTCACCGACGTTTCTCCTTCTTCCTTATTCGGATTCGCTTTCTTCTGATTTCTTCCCAAATCACACTAAGGTCCTTTATTTTTTTTCGAAATTTGCTAATTATAAATTAGTTTGTTATTGCTTCGTTTTCGTTTGCTCGATGCTTTCAATTTAAAGTTCAGTATATTGGATAATTTAAACGATGATGAAATACATTAGCTTTCATTTACTGTTATTGATTGCTCGGTTTGGGGTTTGTTTTTATGAATAGGCCTATTTCTGAATGAATAATAGATACTGGGATCGACAAAGCAGTCTTATCTTGTTTATCCTATTTGCGAGGGCTTTCTCTTAGGCTGATTAGTTATTATTGCATATCTAACGCGATGATGCTAGGTTTATGAAATTGTAGTTCATCATTAAAAATAATGATAAATATGTACAAAATAGAATGTTACAGCTTATTAGGATACAATTTTATTAAATTTGAACTGTTTTTTTATATAAAACATGACTTGAAATTCAAAATAAAAACCATTAATGTTTCAATTCATTGTTTAAAACTTTCACTAATTAAGTACATAGATAAATACAATAATTCTATTTTAATCACATAATAAGCAAAAGGGTATAATTTTAAACACGTTAAATCAGTATTATTTTCAAAATTCATTAATGGTATATAAGACTTTTAAGAGGGGGGACACACCATCTTCCTCCCCCTCCTTATAATTAATAAGATTTAAGTACATAAATTCAGTTGAATAGTTGTGGTTTTTGATGCTGAGAGTTTGATTGTTAATAATACTAAATTTCTAAGGTTCGCTTTGTAATGGCATGCCTATGGTGTTAGTTTTGGCGCTTGTTCAGTTTTGTTCATTGATGTAGGAATAAAAGTTCATGAGAATTTCTTAGAAGTGATCTCTATAAGTTACTAATAATTAATCAATTTTTAAAAAGTATCACCTAATTTGTTCTTTTAAGTAACCCCTTGTTTTCTCGGGCTATTAGAAGAGTAATTTTAGTTGATGATACAAGAGTAACCTCATTATACCCATTACACTAACTCCAATTAAACTTCATTTTAACTCTCGATAATCATTTAAATCTCTTATTATATAAGCAAGGGGGGAGCAATGGTGTCCCCCTATGAAATGTTCATATACCTTAATGAATTAAATTACAATGTTTTTAAAAAAAATTAATAATCTCTTTTTTACTCTTCAATTGTAATTGTCATGAATATTGAACAAGTTTAATATAATATTGCATTTAAATGTCAACTATCTAATAAACAATATTTAGAGTGCTTTTCTTTTTCTATCATAATAACATGTAACAATGAAACATTGCATAAGTTAAGTTACACTAATAAAAAGAATTCAAATTGACAAAACAATTTGATAGAATTGTCACAATAAGAAGAAAATGTAAACTAAAAATTTCAATATTATAAAAGTTGGATTACACTAATCAATTATATTCATGATACCATAATTAGTGGATTAACTTGAAAAATTTAGTGTCGTAGTTGTGTCATACAACACGTCATCTACTAATAAATTTGTCTACTAAGTATACTATCTATAATTTGTGCTAATCTTTATTATTTAAGCACAAGTTTTTTTTTCAACATTGTTCTTTCTTTGACATATTTCGTAATATTGAATAACAATGAATGAACAACTAAAAAATCAAAGAATTATGATATAAAAAAATTATAAAACATTTCTTTCTTTGACGCATTTTGACGCACGCATGCGGCAAATACTAGTATCTTATATATGAGGCCGCCACCACCATGCCTCATATAAAACTTTGTGCAACCTTATATCACGAGTCTCTTTTTAGAAAATCAAGTTCAATTTTGAAGGAAAAAAATTAACATCCTTGTAAATCCTGTCATCAAAATGACATTTGTTATCAAATTATAAATAAAGAAAAATTATTTAAACACGAATAAAAGTACCGATATAGATGAATGGTGGTCTTGCCTGCAATTATTTGATAGGAGATAAAAATGCGGTTTAGTAGCAAATTACTCTCCAATTGTACCAATAAGTTGAGCAAAAATCTTTGAATTATCTTTGTTTAATTGGCTTGCTTTCTCACCCTTTTTAAGTTTCAATCTTTCTCTTGTATTCTCTAAGGAAATTTCTCATTTTCTATCAATTAATTCTAGAGCTCAAACTCCCAATACTCCCCCTTGTCATACTATTATTAAAGAATTAATGGACTACAGAACAAGATTATACTCCCCCTTCTATGCACTAAAGTAGTATTCGTGGAAAAGATTGTAGGCAGACAATGTGCAAAGATCAACTTTCTAAAACAGTCATGTAGCCTTTTTTGTTATATATTTGGCCGGAAAATCACATCAAGAATGACGCTGCCACAAAGACATCAAATRCGATTTGCTCAATCCCCAAACCTTTCATTCTTTCAATGCAGAGAACTCCTTATATTTTTTATAATAACCTGCTTATTCAAATATAGAGACCCTTACTTTCCAACTAATACCCTGATCAAAGCAATGGACTGATTAGGCTATCGTTGTCACGGAGTTGTCAGTACACCTCAGATCCATTATTAACCATAATATTTTTCCCACATTCCTTCATTGCTCACACATAGCATCAATTGACTCTGCCACATTCACTGGATCAGTTGGCACTGATAGAGTTTATAATAATACCAGAAGTTATGCTGTGGCCTGGATCGGTTTCACCCACATGGCCACACTCCACAGTCGTTCYTGCTATTTGTTCAGGATCACCATAAGAATCAGTCAATCATTATACTACTGATGATTGCGGTAAAGCAATATTAATATTATACTCTCTAATGATTAATTATCAGACTATGATTTTATATTGAATCAGTTAATAGAATGTATGGCAAATAAATTATGCTAAAACGGTGGACTCGGTGGTTGATTTTCTCTTGGACAAGTGAAGTATGATTACTAATTATTACTATTATACTTKTTGGGTGTGGCAGGAGTAAGTTCTGTTGCTTTAGAGTGCTTTATGTGGGAAGGTTTCATTCCACTAGTGAAGATGGTTCATCTGTATGAGAGAGATATGCTTCATAAGGTAACTGTGAAATTATTATTGCAATTTTCTATGTCTGCAATTCATTTGTCACCAATTGAATTAAAAACGGCTTTCTTCCTTCAATTTGATTTTAGATTGTAGAATCTCTGCTTGAAGTTGTAGATGAAACCAACAATTGGGAATTAATCGAGGCAACACTGGTTCCTGTTCTCCTGAGATCAGTTTGTGTTTCTATGAATATGGATCGAAATGAAGATAAGTCGGTTATTGAATGTAGTACGTGGTCTGTCTTCCAGAGCTCAAGTGTGCAGAAATTGGACAATATATATGATAACATTCCATTTCTTTCATTGACTCTATCATGCTACATATTGAGCTGTCTACTAGATGCTGCGACAGAGAATTATCAGGCAGTGAAAGGCAGTTCCATCTTAGTTGGTCTCCAAACTGAAGCATTTTGTGGTCATTTATTGTGGGAGTTGTGTAATTTAACTATCCAAATGCTGTCACAGAGTCATGATCATAGGTCTTGTGCTGCTAGTCTGCTTCTTCCGTCAATTTTGAAAGCCTTTGCTTCAAAATGCTCAGTTGAAGTTTGCATTCAAGGAGATAACTGTTATATGTCAAGGTGCAGCTTTATAGCAGTTGTAAAAAAAGTTGATTTTGATTTTTGTTTTAAATTTTGTTATATGAAATTCTATTTTCCAGGCAACAATTCTTCATGAAATTGTGGAACTGTTCCCGAGCTCTATTTTCTTTGGGGCTTCCAGAGAGGAGAGATGCATATGGTATAATCTCTCTGTATCTGTCTTATTTTTCTTCTGTTGATCGATTTCAAGAGGAATTGGATGATAGAGCAAAAGAATTTGACATAAGAGCTGAAATAGAATTTTGGGASGAAATCAAAAGAGGCTTGGTATTGTTGGTCCTTCTTTGTGATTGGTTTCTTCAGTGAATTTAATAGTTTACAAATGAATTAGACTTGTTTCATTCATCTCTAAAGGTGGGTGTTATTTCTTAATATATCACAGTTCATTCCTTGTCTTTTGTTTTGGGGTATTCAGGTTGAGAAAGAAGGCTTGATAAGGAAGCAATCGTTATACATACTGAAGAGAKTTATGCTCATAAATGAAGGAGGGCAGCTTAACCCGGTCGGTTCTGAGAAAAAATCACACCAAAGAGGTTCAGTTCCTCAGGGTATGACAAAAAGAGACATTTGGGCTGAAGAAGAAGCAAAGTCACTAGGTGTTGGGCGATTATGCCTCTCAGCGGATGATCATTTAAGTGGAAAGCAGAAGTGGGAGGCATTCATACTTCTCTATGAGATGCTTGATGAGTATGGCACTCACTTGGTTGAAGCTGCATGGAATCACCAGGTTCACAGTTTACTCTCTCCCCGTATATGATAATCTGCTAGAGTATGTTGTACATTGTAGTATTGTACACATATTTGATCATCCTAAGCAGGCAAAGACATGGCTGAGTAGTTTCTTAAGCAGTYCATCTGTCAATGACCTTAATTGCTACTGTATGAAACAGGCTTCCTCCTTTTGAGCCTTGAAGTCAATGTTTGGCAGATATTGTAATTGAACATTAACCTATCTAAAAGATAAGAATGGTGTATTTTCAACTGATTCTGCCATATATATCAGGAATGGACAGCTTCCTCTCCTTAKAAATTTTCTCAGAGGAATACGACGACATAAAATTTCGGTTTCTTTATTTTTCCTTGGATATGTTAAACTTCAGCTTGAATTCTATCTTCCTTAGAAAGTGACAGTTAGAAATTATTTGGAGTCATCTGGTCTTGATTTAGTCTATGTTCACTCATAACATGTTATTATTGCTAGATTCATTTCAAWTATCGAAATATATAATATATATTATTTTGTATTGGCGTGCTTTTATGGTMTGATATAAAAGTTTTGGTAGAACATTGCTTTAATTAGCACTCCTTAAAGAGTCTAAATGCCTGGCAATATATTCAAGCTATGGTCATTRTGATTGTTCATTGGAAAGCGTACTTTATTGAAGGGGCATGTTGCGTATGAAGGTTCCTAGTGAACTTGTTGAAATTTGGTTCTTTTGTGTTATGCTGTTCATGTTGCTATTAGCTTGTTGTTTTTACTATTTTTTTCATTGTATTTCTCAATTGGTGGCATAGTATTTAAATCCATCTGTAATGTGTAACTCGGCCATCCGTATTTTTTCTTTCAGACCATGATGAGTAGTTTGGTTATTTCCACACCAAACTAGAAAAGCTTAATATTCAAGCCTTTTCTGAATTCTTCTTTTGCCTTTTGTTCTCTGTTTGGTATTATTTAGAAGGTTGTCTTTTTTGTATGGGGTTTCTTGTTCAATCAGGGCATAAATTTTTTGTGTTTTGGTTGATATTTCTGAGTTTGAGGGTATTCTACTTCAATCTTCGTATGGTAAAATTATGATTTCATGTGAGAAGTTGAAAAAATGTTCACAGAATTTTATTGTTTACACATTTGCAGATTATGCTACTACTTCAATCTTGTGTTTACCATGAAAATTTCGCTGATTCTGAATCATCCAATCAGCAATTTGATGTGTTTGGCGGCAATTTTTTCTGGCTAGCTATTTTGTGGGAACGGGGACTTTTTCATGATAATCCTCATGGTGAAGATGCATTGTTTGACTTTTATTTTAGATGAAGTTATTGTGCTCAGAGTGTAGACTTATGCCTGGATATTGTTGCTTCAGTGAGATGCCTGATAATGAAGTCTTTTTTGGGCATTGAATGGAAGAATCAGGGAAACTGCAGAGCATTGTTTCCGGAGGAGTTTATACTTGGTGCACTTATGCAAGGACTGAATGATCCAGTTCACCACAAAGATTTTGGTTTGCAATCTAATTTTTGCTTTTCGAACTGTACTTTTATTCTGAAGTAATTGTGTTCCTCATCTTTTCTTGTTCAATGTCTAAATATGGATTTTTCATGATGCACTTTAGTCAATAATTCTCTTTTGTGCTACTCAAGAAGATTATTGCTTGTGTTATGATTTCTCTTACCTCTTCCCAATTCTGTAGTCATCCTTAGATCAGTAATTAAAATGTATCTTCTTTTTTATTTTTATCCCCGTCCATGAAAGTAGGCCTTATCCCAGCATCACCTTAAGCAAATTCTCTTCTTGCTGTTATTAGGTTTAATGATATGGCGTTGTTAACTTCCATTATTTTGCCTCTTCATTAAATATGTAGTCTGCTTAGTAACTACATAATAGGTCATAWAATCAAGCGTTTTTAATGCCTGCAAACTTAAAATATTGACATAATGCAATGAGTTTTTCTGTTTTCTTCTTTTTTCTTTTGGTTTTGATATAGCACAAAATTTTCCTATATGGATGGGTTTAGAATTTGCCAAACCTTTGTTTTCTGTTACTTATAAACCTAATAAATGATGAATTTTTGGCTCTGTAGTAGTAAAATAATTTGTTATGTTTGAAATGTTGGTCTCATCATCCTTCTAAATGGTTTATTACTTCGCATACTTGTTTTAGGTCAGAAAGGAGCCCACTCTTCGGAAACAATTGAAGGCGCCTCTAAATTCATGAAACAATATTGTAGTTTGCTACATAGAAGGTACTTATCATTCTTGGCTAGCAACTAGTTTTGTACTTTATCGCTGATGTTTTTAGTTTATGTATTCTTAATGGGTTTTTAGTTATTGTGGTGAAGTTGCAACATATAGTTCTCCGCGAGCAATACTTCCATTCTCTTGCTCTTTTTTTTTTTCTTTTTTTTTTCACAGGGTAATGTGGTAATCCACATACCAAAGGATTAAGATTCTCAATAATCTTGAAAGTAGAAATGCCTATTAGTTTACCCTCTTCATGCCTGATTCTGCTTTGCCTTCAGTATGTGCAGTACTATGCATTGTTTAAATTAAGCGATGACCTTGTGAATAGTTTTGGATCTGTTAAATTATCAAATATAGAAAATCCTAGATTTATACAAGGTAGAGTTGTATCTTGACCATACGATTTAAATTCAAGGATCCATATTGGTGGGAAGGTAAAATTGTTTTTTTCCCCCCTTTTTTTGGGTGGTGGAGTTTTGATGAAAAAAGTAGGAGGGATTTGTAAAAGATAAAATGTAAGCCATTGATGTTTCAAATCAATGGTTCATATTGTGCAAACTCTACAACTAGATGGACAATTGTTGTCCTAATTTTTTCCAGTACATTTTGGAATTGGAACCATATATTTGCTAACACCCTTCTTTAGACCATGTCAATCTACGGTTTACATCAGCATTGTTTCTATCTTTTTTTACTTTCAAAATTTGCCAGCTGAGTTATATTGGTTTTCTTTGGCAATTTCTTCTCTTTAATTTTCTCAATTACATTTGGAAATAACAATGTCATGTGCAAAAAAGTAGTTTGTTCACATGAATAATATTTTGGAAATTAGAAAAAAAGGCGTGGTAGGTTGGGAATTGTGAAACTTCGTAACTATGAAGAGGGAAAACGCTTTTTTAGTAATTGAAGTCAGAAAATTATTGTTATTTTGCAAAGGTAATCGAAAGTAAGAGGTTGAGTGTTAGAAGTTAGTCATGTTATGTAATGGTAAGGGAGGTTTGAAGTTTATGTGAATAGACACAAGCCTAAAAGAGCTTAATGAGGCACTATATCCACATTATCTTTWATGGCAATTCATCTGTAACAGAAAAATTGCAACAGTTTCATTATTTCTACTTCAGTTTAAATTTTTTGTGTGAATTCACCAATATGTCCTCAATTAAGAAAGTAAAAAATTGATTGACTAGTAGCCCATGTCGGCCATGTGCACAGGTTGAGTAAAATTTTTCCATGTACATGGTACCATAAAGTTTCTCCAATTTCTTCCCCCTCTTAATACAAATAAAGCCATATAAACTACAATTATCAACTTGTCTTGAGGATCTGTTCCTTGTACACTTGTTGCATTTCTTTTTTTCCCTGTTATGGTGGAAGTCGTAAAAATAAGGAAGTATTCTTACTATACTATGACAGAGCTAAAGGTTGCCAGATACGTACCTAAGTAAGAGGTTGTTGTCATTCAACATTTTAGTTAGCACATATCTTGTATAATATGGAGAAGGATGTACTGCTAGGTTTAATTGATTTCACAGCTACTTTTCTTGTCTATATTCACAGTGACTAGTCTTATTATKATTAAAAGATATGTATATTTTAGAACCTTGAGGATGGGTTACTGGTAAAATGATGATCTTCATTTTTCTGTTGGTGCTCCAAGAAAAGAGATTTATGAGGTGAGAAATTCTGGAACTATAATATGATACTTGCGTGAATATGTGATCATGATTTAGCTGAAGTCCTGACTAATAGCTCAMGAGTAGTTCAATCTAGTACGGTCCCTTTACACAAGAGTCGTTTTGTGTACTTGGCTCTAGACAATTGGACATAACTAGTCTGGTGAATTTAGGTTGTTAATTAGGGTTCCAGAATAGGTTGATCTGAAGCAATCTTTGGGCTGGATTTCAAGAGTGCTCCCGTTATAGTTATCTTTTAAGTTGATAATAGTTTGTGAGTGGATGTCTTTCTGCCTAGTTGGTGAGAATCTATTATAGTCTTCCTCAGTCTTCAGAGGGTCTTACTTTTGGTGCTACATGTTTTGGGTAGGTTGCTGTTTATCTCTTGCTTTTGAGAAGATGTGCATGGTCTGGTGAGTTCACACTCAATCATTGCTTCGTTTGATGCTAAAAGAAGCTTAGAGGCGCTTCTAACCTTGATATAATATGAGAATTTTATGTTTCTTCAATCATAAAGTAAAATGATTAACTAGTGGAACAATAGTGCCTGATGCGGATATGAGTATTCTATTGATGATTTGCAACTCATCTTATATGTTTCCGCAGGGAGCGGGTTTTGTTCATATGCAAGTTAGCATCTGTAGCAAGACAGTTGTCTCAATGCCGAGCTGGGTTAATGAGCCTCTCAGAATGTATCTGTGCTGCAAGTGAATCTTCAAATTTCTTTTCAGATGAGCTGCATGACAATGGTAGTGAAACTGCCTTGCCTGATGTGAATGGAGTGCACTCTTCAGGAACCAGAAAATGTGTCGATGAAGAAGACTTGATCGATAGTTTGAGGTTTCTTGTTGAAACTAGTAAACAACACTTCAATCCTAAGTACCGTCTCAGAGGTATGCATTTTGTTGTCTGAATTTCCGTTAATTGTATTCTGCCTTACTGCATACTTTTTAAATTTTTTTTTTTTCTGGGGGTTGCCTTTGACCTGAATGTTTGTTATGTCCCAGTTTGTGAGAAAGTTCTGGAAGCTGCTATTTTAGTTTTTCCGGATGATCTTTCCCTTGAGACAATTTTGCACTTCATTGCAGCCTTGCCACGGGAATTTACCGATATTGGTGGTATGAAACTACTTTTGTCATGCTATTTATGAGAAGTATATTCAGTCTTTTCCTTCTCCGTGTTCTTGTTTTGTGTTGTTCATCTCTCTTCTGATTTTGCATTTTCATAATTTTTCCCTCCTTGAGAAGGAACAGCATAAAACTTAGCTTTTTATTTATTTATTTTATTATTGTTGGAGTACAGAACATCTCATAGGCTGGTCCAATCTAGATTTTTCTAATTATAGGCCATGAAGGTGTCTCACTTAGCAAATTGTAACCTTTTGATAAAATAGTTTTTGTGTATTAAATTCTTTGGAAGGAGTGCGTGCTCGAATTTAGCTCGAGCTCGGCTTGAAGTTTTCAAGAGCCAAGCCTCATCTATGCTAGGCTCAAAAGCTCGTGAACAGGCTCGAAATATTATTTTATCTTTTTATTTAGCTTAATAATTATAAAATCAGTAGTGTATTATTGATAAGTCTAACAAAAAAAAAGAAAATTCTGAGCTATTAATTATTATTATGTTGTAAGAAGTCATTATATTGTTGTTGTAGTTTTTGAACACCAATCAAGCTTTAATGTATTTTGAACTTGATTTTTAAGGCTCGAAAAAGCTCGAAGCTCGGCTTGAACTCGAGGATATTTGTCACGAGCCAAGCTCAAAATATCCAAAAAGTTCGGCTCGGCTCATCAACGCCCCTAGGAAGGAGGGTTTTCTTTGGGGTGTTTTTCTCCAAAACAACGCATTATAATATAAAAAAWTCTACTTAAATGTAATAAGATTCATTAGTTAATTCCCCAATCAAAGGTTGATACTTTTGTCAACAAATATTTTGTTGCTGATTAGCTGATGTTGACTGTCAAGAACTCAATAAACAGTCTAAAAATTGCTGGTCATTACATACTCACACCCATAAAGGTTGCATGGGGCACTCAGCATCCATTTGTTTTTCTAAGCCACAAAAATCTAAGAGACAAAGTAATCTCCACCACATCAGAAACAACAATGGAGACAAATAGCTCTGAAAACACAAAAAGGCCCACCTATTTTCCTTTCTTGTATGTAAAATAGACTGAATCTGTTGAATGCTATTATAAGTTTATTGTTTAGCTAATTTTTGATAAGCTGAACAATACTTGTCAGTTGTCATTGAGGCAAGGGACAAAAGCAGCACTTTTYAGTTTTACGCATGTTAGGGCATTTTACTTGAAATTCATCGATGATCGGCCTAGTTAGCAGATTTTGTGGGTCAGATTGCTCCATTTTGGCAATTGGTTGATCCCTCAAATGTCCAATTGTATTAGTTTACAAAAAGAAAGAAATGGTGTGAGAGTGGCCAGCAAATTCGATTGATGTGATGCTGTCATGAGGCATATCGCATATGTGCACTCATGTAGACGAGGTTGAGAGAGAGAGAGAGAGAGAGAGCGTGCCAAGGAAACTTAACTAAATGCGAAGCATGGCTATTGGAAGTTAGTATTTAGCATAGTGGGGGTTCCATCATTTACCATAACCTAACACCAATGTAGTGAATGAAAATCCTTTCGTTCCCCAACCAATTGAAATGGGTGGAGTGTGGAGGAAAACTTCTATATCTCACTTTTTTGACTCCCTCGATTTATTATTTTTTTTAGAATTGTACCAAACTATTATTAATGATCTAATTAACACTATAACAGCTCCAAAATTTTGGCATGTTCTATGCATCTTGCTTGGAAGGTTGTCACCCCAGCTTTAAATATTGCCGCGTGCTGATCTATTTGAGTTACCAGAGTGTCAGCTGGATTGATTTTTCAGGACCCTCTTTCAGAAAAGCTAGATATGTTGTCTCTATAGCTCATATTCCGTACATCAACATATAATTGGTTGCAACGCGGAGCCAATTCTATTATGGGGGAAGTTATTCATTAGCTGGGTTTTCTTTAGCATTTTAAAAGGAGACTGGCCTTTGAGTAGCTTTGCACTATATGCTGTATACCTCATAAAGATCTAGCATTCTAGCTTTTAGGTTTTTGTGATGATTTGTTTCTTGTATATCCCTGGTACTTGGTGCTAATATCCTCCTTCAAGTGGAATTTGCTGCTAAAGCTCTCTCTCTCTCTCTCTCTCTCTCTCTCTCTCTATGGATATGCTCTTTTGTGCATGTCTGGGTATTCAATGCATTGTGTGCTTCTGATCTACACTTTCATTTCTTGACCACAATTTCCTGTAGGCTCTTTAAGGATCAAAGTGCAGAAATGGTTTACTGGGATTCATAAGCAGAGTTATGCTACGCCCTGTAGCTACAAATTGGAGATCATGCAGAGTTTGTATGACTTCCCACAAAGATTTACTTCTCATCATTATTCTCCTGATGCTGGGATTCATTTTGATGACGAAGATTTGACTGCTTGGTGCTGTGAAGCGGAAAGATGGGCAAGAGTTCTCTTTCTTCATGTAAAGGAAGAACGCCAATTAGGGCCTCTTCTTAAGGTAWTGTGTTTTTTCTTTGACAAGCCATTGGTCTTTGTCGTATGAACTTATTTGGAATTTATGGATATCAGGAATGCGGTTGGTCCCTATTCTGATTCTTATTTGCCTTTGCTGTCCAGTGATCTGCTATTGTWAGAGAGGCTGTATTGTTCATTCTGTCTTCTCTTCCATTTGTCTTGTGTTATTTGGTTTCGGAATATCTAATTTCTTTTTTTCATACATCAAGCAAAATCTGAATTGGTTATTTTGCATCTTTTTTCTCCTAGAGATCAGATTTGTATCTGAAAAATATTTAAGGCCTTGTTTGGTTGACAAAGGAAATAAATTCCAATGGGAAGTTATAATTCATGGGAAATAATTTCCTTTGCAAACTTCCTAGGAATTTGACATGAGATGTTTGGTTAACAGTTAACACTTGAATTTCCTATGGTTTAAGTTCTCAAATTTAATATTTATTTTAAGTTAAAAAAATTGAGATTTAAAAGAAAGAAGATAATGGTATGTTTACCACATTTCATTTCAAATTCCAGAATTTGATTAATTCCACTGTTTGGATGAGTTGGAATTTGAAATTCAGGATTTGACCAAATTCTAACACGTGTTAGAAAATACCATGAGATGAAGAATTTGAAATGACTGATTGACATCATTCATGAAGTCATTTGAATTCCCATGTCCAATCAACTTCTATCTCCTGTAATAAACTCAAGGGCGGTTATATCCTGCATACCATAACCTTTGTTTCTCCCTCATCTATTGGTACTCTTTCTCTCTCCTCCATAGCTACTCTTTCCCTCTCATCCATAGATGCTTTTTCCAATGTTATGTGCACCCATCCAGTCTCATTGTTTAGCCACAAAAATTACTTGGAGGAGAGTGATTAAAGTTGTTTATGAGGGTTTTTTCAATCAATTTGAAATGATACGTTTCGAATTGTGTTTTTTCCCAAGCAAATTTTTTGGAATYGAATGTCATTATTTGAAATGAAGGAATTGAAATGCAGAATTYGAAATTAAATCTTTGCATCCAAACACTACCTAAAGTATCTTCACTAATTATGTAAATTGGTCCCATGGCTTGGGCCTTGGGGTGAGAAGCCATTTCCCACATTAGTTGGGAAATTCTATTTCCAAGGAATTTGCATTTCCTACACTTGAGTCAACCAAACAAAACATATTCTCACAACTTCCTAGGTAATAGAAATTCCTTGGCATTATATGTGCAATCAAACAACACATAAGAGTTGTCATCTACCTTAATGCCATGCAAAGTGTTGAAATGGTTTCCTGTAGCTGTTTCTGAGTTTCTCTTGTTTGTATGGCATATTATTATGGACAATGTTATATGTAGCCCTTAGGCCTACAAATAAGCATTTATTATAATTTCTAAAGTAGTTAAAATATGGGTATGCATGCCCAAATCACATATGAATYAATGTATTTAATGTTTGATTTAACTAAAACTAACCATTTTTGGCTCCTTAAACTTAGTTCTAATGGCAATATATATCATTTTCCTATTATTGTCTAGAAGAATATTAGCTGCTTTATCATCAAGGTTAGTGTAGTTTTTAGATTGAGCGTTGACAATGTTAATTCTGCTCTAATTTTTGTATAATTTGTTTCTCCTACAAATTTGCTGACAGATGGAAATATATTTTAACTTTCATGGCAGTTTATTGGCGAAAAAGGTGTCACCATATCTCACCAAAGTAGCTCGGGGAAGTGGATTCCTTTGAAGTTTCTTGTGTTGCTTGTGAGCCTGGTTCATGAGCTTGAAATCATGCAGCTAAGTACTGACAATTCCACTAAATCAGTAGTTAAAACCGATTCAAAAACGGAATTGAATTTCTTGGCAGACAAGAGTTGTTTTCTTGGTGAAAACTTTGTCACTGTTTTCCTGGTCATATTGGTAATATATATGCTTTATTATTTCATTGACTATGGGTGTGTTCGGCAATAATAGTTATGTACTATGGTTGTAGCTATTAGCTAAGGTAATAGTTGTTGGCTGTCAGAACAGATTTTACAGTTTAAGGCCCGTCGGTTTTCTGTTTATTGTTTTTTTTAAAAAAAATAATAATAATTTTGAAATTCATATAATATAAAACAAAAAAAAAACAAAATTAAATTCATATAATATAAAACACATAAATGATACAATATTATATAAACCTATAAAAATCATGATATAGTTCTGAAAACTGACTACAAGAGTGTGCAAACCACTTTTTTCAGATTTCCTGTTTTTTGCSTTTTGTTTTGAAATAAATGAAAACAAGAAACAAAAAATGGATAACGAACAGTCCCTTAAGTATTTGGTAATGAAAGCTGGTGGATTATTTATAGAAGGAAAAATGATAGTATTAATTATTTGTAACAACAAACAACTACCTTTCAAAGTGAAAAGTTATTTTTAGCTGTTGAAAAAAAATAGATTTCCAATCAATAATAATTCTGGTTAAGTAATGGTTGGACTTGGCTATACCGTTAAAGGCACCACTAACTACAAATAGCTATGCTGAACACCCCCTATATTTGTTGGAGGCATTGGAGCATTGATATAGAGAATTCTCTCTTCATGCAGGAGGACTTGATCTCATTTGCTGAATCATCTTGTTCAATATTCTGGTCTCATACTGTAGTGGACACTAAACTACCTGGTTCTGTAACTGGAAAGTTAGGAGGACCTAGTCGACGACGACTATCCTCTCCTATGACAACTGCTGTCTTGCAAGCTGTATTCATTCTTAGCTATTGTAGTCTTTAGTGCATATTTTACACTCTTGCCTRYTTTGTTGCTCTCACATAATTTGTCTAGTAAATTATAATGAACTTTTTTTATTGAATTGCGTGGATCTAAGTAACAAAACTCCTTTTTTTCTATTTTTTTGGGCATGTATCTTTGATACTACGTGGCTGCTTGCTTTAATGTTCACCTATCACTTATCGCTTTTTTACWTGATATTGACAACTTGAGTTTTTCTCCTTTTAACTGTATGAGGAAAACAGATCAGCGAACATATGTTTCTTATGACATGTTGAAGTMTTTAAAATGCAGTGAGGGCTCTTACTTTGGGCCACATGGCTAAAGTGACAATTTCATTTTATGAGCAATTTGTGAGCTGTGAAAGGCTTAATTAAACTATTTTTTATTTATTTATCTTTATTTATTTATTTATTTTTTTAAAAAAAAGAAAGAAAAAAAGACATGGAAAGAAAAGTTGCAGCCCTTTAAAAGTAAGAATGATGGAAAGACCTTTTTTCAGAAATTTCCGAGACTCTGAATTTTTATCTTAAGAGTAAACGAAGGCTGTTATCTAAATACCATCATTTTAAACCTTTGTTTATGCTGGAATATTCAATGTTCCTGAATCTCGTATTGAAGGTTGTTTTTGACATTTGAAGTCAAAGAAAGTGAACAGTGACTGTGAATCACAATGAAACATATCAATGCTCTATAACCATATTTTAAAGAAATATTTCTCTTGGAGATTATGATATACTCTTTGAAATCAAAATATATCTTTCTTCTTTTCCTTGTCATATATTTTTCTGATTTTCACAACAAAGTAATATGCTTCAAGAAGTTGCAAAAACTTTATCTCTGATTGTGTTCTGGTCTTTTGACATGACTTATGAGTTTTAACTTCATGCTTTAGTGTGCTGTGGCATGTGGGTTATTGCAAGTGCTGTCTGTAATTGTTGTAATGAATCCAATGGCTTATGGGTGCTCATGATTTAGTCAAAACTTTGTTTGTTGATAATGGGCTAATGTTAGCTATGTTTTTTTTAAAAAATAAAATAAAATAAAATAAAATAAAATAAATCATTTGAAACATCTTATATGGTAGAAGTTTTGTGTCTAATTTCTTTCCTGTTTTGTTGACAGATTATGTCTGTCAAAACCGTTGCATCTGTCTCATCCTGGTGCACACATTTCAAGGACGATGTTAGACTAAACCTCTCTTTCACGTTCTTGTGGAAAAGCTTCTACATGCTGGTTTCCTCGCCCATTGGTGACTGTGAGGTTTGTAAAATTTAAACGACTATCCTTGAGAAAGAAAATGTGAATTTGGAGGGATAGAGCGAGTATGAATTTACCAATTCTGTTTAATGGAAAGCTTTTTTAATTAAACTCAGTAATGAATATACCTCTTACAATGTTATAGTAAATAAACTAAAAACTATGTTGGATGCCTGAGGTAAGTTATAGCAGTATTGGGCTGTCAGCCTGTCACTAAGTGTAAACTGTCTCTAATTCAAGTTCTCATTTCTTGAAAGCACTTTATCAATTATGCTACTTGTTTTTGTTTCCACTTGGCTTGAATGTCTGTAAGCAGACCAGTGCAGAGATTTATTTGGCTGCATATGAAGCTCTGAGTTTTGCTCTTAAAGCTTCTGTTCCRGCGATCTCTTCTTCAACTGTCAATTTCTTTCAAGATATGARTAATCCCTCAGATACATCGGGTCTTCTTGATTCCCTGGCTCTAACATTTCTCGATCATATAAACAGTTCCCTTGCTGTTCAGCAATTAGCCCGAACAAGGCGGGCTATATTAATGAACTGGAAGGTATTCACCATTTCACCTACATACTTGGTACTTCAACTATAATATCTCTTAACGCCAGGTCTTTAYACATTTTTGATGCAATTCGACCATTGGAGTAAYGTTAGAAAGTTTAGAAACCTAGTACTTACAGCTCATACTCTCTGTATTGGAGTCAAGTGACCATGTTGAAGGTGAACGAAAGTTTAACCCAAAATTTTGCTGGTTAATATAATAATCACTGCTTAACAGAAATGTTGCTAGGGTAATATATATTTTTTGTTGCCTTTCAGTGTTTTCTAGGATAGTTAAGCTGATAGATTGTAAGAATTGGTCAATATCTTGGTCGGGTCATGGTCTTATGGACATTAACATTGTTGATTTGAATGTAAAGCACTATGCTTGTAGCTGCTTTTATTTTTAGCTGGTTCTTTGATGTCATGTAGAAGGTGATTGCAATTTGAAATATAGGTGTTCGAATGGGTAAGGATAAGATCACTTGCCCATTTTCTATATCTTTATGTGGGCTTTGGCTTGGATATGGCTGGGACGACTTTTGCACTTCCCGTCCCAGTTGCATGGTAAATCAATGATCCTGATTTATTTTAGTGGTCCTGTAAACTTGCTGTATTTGTGATAGCTGTATATGAGTAATGACAGTAATCACCTTGCCCAATATCTGGCAATTTGCTTTATGTTTCCCTCCCTTCTTTTAGGCATCTGTTTACCAACTTATCCTGTTTGCATCAGTTTATAAATTTGTTTTACTGCTGTTGTTAGAAAATATGTTGCGGACTTGACCCTTTTTCTCCAATAATTTAGTGGCTATGCCTAGAAGCTATACTATCTATTCCATACCATGCTTGTCAAAATGGCCTTCAGCTTGGACATGGGATTACTTTATTCTCAAATGATGCGGTCAGATCTATCTTTGGTGAYCTCGTGGAGAGGTAAAGTGAATTCCAGAGTGCTATATGGTGATAGATTAGATAAGATCAAGCAATGCAGATCCRTAATCTCTAACTAGAATTTAAACCTTGTTATTCTTAACATTAACTTGAATGGACTAACAGCCTAGAGACTGCCGGAGAGGATTCGGTTTTGTCTATGCTGAGATCAGTCAGAATKGTTGTGGATCTATTAACTTCAGGCAATTTGTTTGTCTCTGCATCCAACGGGGTTGATTCTGAGGTATAGCTTTGTAATTTATTTTTATTCTTGCCCTTTTTTTTTATGCCAATGGTTTGACTGGAATGGTTYATTTTGTATGTCTTAAAGTTAGACTTGTGGATAAGAAACTGGCGGGGATGTAAATTCTTTCGGGAGCTTTTTTAAAACCTTTTTTTTTCTTCCTGATATGAAGTAGGTATGTAAGTAAACCTTCTTTGCTGTTGCCTGAATGTGGTCAGATTGGCAGTAGAACTAATATTGGAATACCATATGCTCCCAAGTTTTGGAATACAAAATGTGTTTTTTCTTGTTTCAGATAGCAATCCAATTTGCTCATTCCAGTGTGATTTTGAATTCCGTAGCATAGCAATCCAAATTGCACATTCCACGTTGTGGCTTCCTTTTTTCTTGTATATGYATTTTGGAAAAGGRAGAAGGGTACCCCGAAATAGGTAAAATTAAATCAGATGCAAGGTGACATGAGTAATAATACTGAAAGTACAGGGCCTTAAKTATTTAAATAATATTCATAGGTGATATTTATTAGGAAATTAATCTCAAAAACTCTTAAAAGCCAGGRCTTCTGCTCTTATTAGGATGTAGTCTAGTGGTCAAGTGAAAGTTTTGCTTTTATCACTTCATGTACACAGTTTGCAACTTTGCATGTGATTTGCATTGGTGGCGATCAGAAACTCAATGTAGCGGACATGTTTGCTTGGCTTATTGCTCTCATTGCTCCACTTTTTATACACCTGGATGGAAATTTATTGCAATTTTCTTCTTGTTGTGTTTATGCTTAGAATTGAGAATCTCTCTGCAGATTTTATTATGTATTCATAGCCTATTAACCTCCACAGAATGCAAGTTATGTAGATTTTTCTGTTATGTGTTGTTTTAGATTAGGGTGTAAGAACTGGTTTTAAATAACCAGCGCTTGTTTGCATGTTGTTTCCTGGTCTTTTTGTTTCACATATATGATGTATGATCAAATCATGTTTCAAAGAAGTTATTTACATGTTGTTCTGGTCTTCTTGTCTCTAGATGATATGGCAATTGGTAAGGTCTTCATGGATATTGCATACTAGCTGTAAAAAGAGGAGGGTCGCACCRATTGCAGCATTGCTGTCTGCTGTCTTGCATGTATCTGTTTTCAAAGAAGAGGAAATGCATGCAGCTGCCTGTGGACCTGGCCCTCTTAAGTGGGTGTGTTATTTTCTCACTTTGGTCAACTTTTCATGTCATATGTGTTGAATAGTAATATATGTCCGATAAACTTGGCATGTTTCTTGTAGTTTTGCGAAAAGGTTCTTGAAGAAGGCATGAAAAGTCCTCGTACCATTCGTCTTGCAGCTCTTCACTTGAGTGGCTTATGGCTCTTATATCCTAAGATCATAAGATATTACATGAAAGAGCTAAAGTTGTTGACTCTTTATGGCTCTGGTGAGTTGGATGCTGTGGCAACTATCTGTTAAACAGGTCACTTTCATAATAAAGGTTATAAATGAAAAAGGTTTTTTCTATTTGGTGTGCAAAAGCTTGAGATTTACGAAGTACATATACCCTTACCTTTTGAAAAATGTTTGCACTACCCCCATGATTTTACGAATGTATATGCTGAAATGCATTGTTCTCTTGTTCACCGCTAATGATTTTAGGTTTAGTTAGTGATAGCKTCAATGCTAATTAAGTTCAATTAATTCTACCAAGATTGATGTTATAAAGTAGTAAAATGCTTCACTTTGTTTCTCTAAGCCTAAATTGATCACAACAATAACACTACTTTTGCTTAAGCATAATACCTAAGGATGGGGTGARCTGTAGGAAGTAGGAACCATGATCTCGTCTCACGTAGTCCATGAGGATCCTTTTCCATTCCCTCGTTTCTCTTGTTAACATGTGTTCTCCATATCATTTTTAGCTTACTTCACCCCTGTTAGCATTGCCCACCCTGAACCTTTGAAATCCCTGTAATCCTAGTACTCCACTTTCCTTGCCATTGCATCCGAAGGTCAACGTTACTCTTGCCCGACCCAAAGCAGGTGGTTCTCCCTTATCCTTAATATCTACAACTCCATCCTTGTTCGGAGTATGTTAATCCTGCTAATTACCCCTTGAGATGTTCACAGTAGTTCACACACTTCCATCTTAACGGGAACCAGTCAGCTACACACATCCATACTAGATCCTCTTTTAGGTGTCCAACATTCCGACTTATATTGACCATACAATGACACTGGTTTAGTGTTTGCCTAACAGATCTTCCTTAAATAATAGAGGACGCTATGGATGTGCAAATGATCCTAGGACCCAGTTTGGTGAAATCAATCCAAGGCTTACTGTCCATTGTTACTACTTTCTCTTCAGAGTCATTTTCTTCCTTTCACAAAATTATCACTATTGCTGATGGAAACTATCTATGTGAAGGTAACAACACGGACATTGTATAGAGTTGTAGACATTTTTTAAAATAAGGACTAAAGTACTAAACTATTGCCACAAGTGAAGGCACGATGKAGCTCATTGAATAATGCTGGGACACTATTATGATCCAAATAAAGTTTTATTTACTAACAGATCCCTTATAGGATAATATATATTGTTTCAGTTGCTTTTGATGAAGATTTTGAAGCAGAGCTAACAGAAAACGGTGATGCAAAAATTGAAGTATCATTGTTGGCAAAAATTCCAGATAGTGAGATTGCTGAAGTAAGTGAACTTTTTTCATTTGCTATCATATAAGTGATGGTTCTTAATCTATTGAATGCACTTTAAAGATTTAGGGGTTGTTCTTGACTTCTAGAGTTAGTCTTTGCGTTAATTTTCTATGATTCATATTCTGTTGCTGTAAGCTGTTAATGGAGGTCAAAATTTTGTTCCAACCATTCATCATGTGAATTTTCAAGCGAGGCATAACTCTTTTTAATTTTTCAATTGCATTCTTCTACTAGCTTCATTGTCTTTTAATTTTCTATGATTCATATTCTGTTGTTTAAGCTGTTTATGGATATTAAACTTTTGTTCCAACCATTCATCATGCGMATACAAATGGTTATTTACTAAAATGAATGGCCACTAGAATTTCAATCACATAATGCACGTGTGTGTGTCTTGGTTTGGAGATTGATTATTTATCTGTAATATGTATGTTATTTTCAGGGTTTGCTATCAAACTTTCATTGAGCTTCTAATGTTGTAATTTATCACTTTTTAAGTCATAAGAAAGTTACTGGTCAACTTGGCTGATGTGGATTTATAAGCAAGTTGCTCACAAATAAACATRAACAAAGGATATTTCCCAAAGAATGGGAATGGTAAAGCACTGAAGAATAACTTCAAACCCACAGAAATAATTCATAGGATCTAAAGGATCTTAACTCACAAAGAGCACCAAGCACCAATGTACTTAATCAAGCAAACTCACAGAAATAATTCACAGAATTCACAAGGGTTTTCTTGAATAACCAAGCGAGAAATATTTGACGAAAGAATAAACTGATCTTCATTAATAATATTCGGACCCTATTTATAACACAAAATAACATCTAAAAACTAACTAAGATATTTTAGGAAAGATATAAATCTTATCCAGAAAATATCCAACTAATTATATCCTAGCTAATAATATCCTAATTATATCTAACGAAATAAAATCTAAAACTAATTAAGATATTTTAGGAAATATATGAATCTTATCCAGAAAATATCCAACTAATTATATCCTAATAATATCCTAATTATATCTAACTAAATAGTATCCTAACTAATCAGAATAACATTCTAACAAATATTCGACAATAATAATAAAATAAAGCTAATAATAATGATCTAATCTCTATCCAGATCATTGGCTTTGCCCCAGGATGTTGTAGATGAGATATCTTTGGAACAGGTCTTATCATTTGGAGTCATTATGATATATATCCTCTGTATTTTACCATTAAGGACCTACTTCCTCAGTTTTTCTTTGATTCTCACCATGTGAACTTTTTTACTGTTTCGAATAGTTTGTTGACCTTAATACACTTAGTTAAGTGGCATTTTTAGTTTTATCTCGAATTTTGTTTCCATTTATTTAACATGTATGATTTTTACTCTTTAATTTTAAAAGATTTTAATGGTTGAAGACTTTAAGTAGTACACTGGAAAGTAAAAAGTTTAAATCAAAAAACAAGATAAATCTAAGTAAATTATTTGCAATTCTTGGTTATATGATATTCTACAGTGGGTACATTTCCATTTATGTACTAGTATCTTATTTTCTTAACATATGGAACTTTTTCTGTGATGATTTTTTCCCCTTTCTTTTTCGTATCATATATTTTAGAATTTCATGTTTGTGTTATGCTGATAATTGGCTTTATGGCTAGGTTTTTATTAATACAGAGTTATATGCTCGAGTTTCTGTTGCTGTGCTTTTTTACAAGCTGGCAAACTTAGCAAGGATGACTGTGCCAGGAGGGGAAACTAATGAAAGTTGTGCTGTTCTTGAATCTGGGAAAATGTTTTTGTTGGAGCTCCTTGACTCTGCGGTACATTTTATCTTATTGTCACAATATAAATATATATAATTATTTGGAAAATTGGCTACAATAGGCTAACATTTAGGCCATCTTTTTATAATAAGTCATTTTATTTTATTATTCCAAAATAAGTCTAACTTGTATACCCATCTGGCCATCTACTTTAAACAAGTCGTGACCAATTGTTAACCTTTTAAACAGTTTGACTTGCCACGTGTCATGTTCTTATTTATTTTGTACTTTGCACAGACAACTCTACCGTTCCTCCCTCATCATTCCACCATGAAAAATTGCTACCTAAACCCAAAAACCATCATTGTCTTATCATTCCACGCCACCAAATGGCATTCTCCCTCACGAGTATAGTAGCATGGTCCCTGAGGAAGCCAACTTCTGCCAATAACCTATCTGCCATTGCCTTCATATTGGACATGCAAAAACCTTTATCAATATCAGCAGTGCATTCTCCTTGCTCATAACTCATGCAATCGCTACAATGGTCTTCTCCAACATTTTGGGGAATCAAGGGTTTTGACTAGCACAGGGACAATACCTTGCACAACCTCAACCATGAATATGATAAGAATGTCTTAATTATCAATTGTCGAGCTTCATTTCTCCTGTGCTGGAGAATAGAGTTGTGTGAGGGGTRGACTGATGGTAAATGGTTGTGGCAGAAAGTGATCATCTTTCTTTTGGTTGGTTGTTGAATTTAGTAAACTAAGAAACATAAAACAAAAAGAAAGAATCTGTTGATCAGATTGTAGGAATTCAACTTAATATAAGAAAAAATCTTCAAGCTTAACTCGTCCATGAATAATTCAAAATTTTGCCTTTATTTGGGAAGATGGCTAAAAGGTTAGTTTATTATAGGAAATTCTTTCTGATTATTGTCATGATATTCAATAAGAAATATTACTGATCATTTGTATTTGCAGGTTAATGATAAGGACATTGCAAAAGAATTATACAAAAAGTACAGTGCGGTAGGTAAACAAAATGGGATAAAATACTTCAGTGAATGAAGTTCTTTTTTATAAGCAARAAATAGCATATGAGGTTTTCAATAGGAAATTTCCTCGGATTTTATTTAGGTTGTGCCATAAAAGTGATTTAATTTCTATGTAACTGAATTACGAAGGCTGGAATCTACTGATGTGGAATGCTGCTTGTGTTAAACAGGTTCATCGCCGAAAAGTCCGTGCATGGCAAATGTTGTGTGTTCTTTCGAGCTTTGTTCACAAGGATATTGTTCAGCAAGTGATGCAAARCTTATCAATATGCCTTTATGTAAGTAAATGTCTTTGTTGGATCAAATATTCCGTGTGCACATTCATTTGTAATTGATAAAGAAGACACTAAGGCCCAGTTCTCTCCAATTTTAATCACTTTTGTTCACCTTAGCTCACCTCACTCCACTTCATTTGTTTTGATATTATTATATTATTGTTGTAGGAATAATGTATTATATGTGAGTGGGGTCAAAAAGAAAAAAATAGATTGGAGAGAGAAAGTGTAAATGAGGGAAAAGTAAGGGAAGTGGTAGGTTCAACCTTGTTAAAATATTGTAAAAATGTGCCCCCCAAAATGGAATTAAGCAATGTGTACGCTTCAATGGGGAACATGTAAATGAGGAATATGGACACATCAATAGCGTACAGTGGGAGTATTATTATGCTATTATCATTTAAATTATTSTTATTATACTTATTTCGTTTCTTTTTAACTRCAACACAACTCAAGTTGATGGATTTTTAGGTAATATTTAATTGTGAGCGAGAGATGAGTAGAGAGAAAAGGTGGTGTATGTGATTAAGAGAAATAGGAAGAAATGACTTAGTAAAATAGGATCGAAAACATTTGTTTTAATTAATATGATATTTCCATTTTTGGCAATTGTTGCAATTAGAAAGAATTTGAGGAAGTATTGTATTATTATACTCCCTCCATATGCTATTAACTTGTGTATTTACTGTTCATATGCAACCCAATGCACATTTTAATGACCCTAACACGAATCGAATAAGACCCAACGTTTCTATACTTATTCTTATAGTTCTTTTTTTTTAATTGATGCACCATTGATGAGGTGCATTAAAAGTAAGAAAGGAGGAAAGAGAGTGTTATGGTCCCAAAAAATGCAATTAAATAATAATAATAATAATAATAATAATAATAATAATAATATTTAGGAGAGAAAATGTCATAAATACATTGATTACAAAATGTGATAGATTATTTTATTATTTTCATAGGCCAACATGACTTTGGGTTTGGGTTGGGACCACATTTGAATTGACTCGGGCAATGGTGTGAATATAGAAAGAGGAAGTATATTGATAGATGTAACCCACTCCCGTCTATCTTACATGTTCAAACCAACACAAACAATTTCCCCTTAGCTTGCTCCCAATGTCTATCCTATAGAGTGTTTCCATACATTCATCTCAACATCCGCGTCTCTATGACCTCTACCTTTCGAATGTGCCGCTTCTTCTTAGAATTTCCCTTTCAACTTTACTGGGATGCTTCGATCGCACGACATTCCTGTGGCCGCTCTCCATTCTAGTGAGTCATATCTTGGTCAATACTACCGTTTTTTGGATAATTRACCAAGATATTTAAAGCACTCACTCATGGCCAAGTCCTCTAGTGTGAGTGTGTGACCTAAAACGACTTTCCTAATACTCAATTTTACTCTAAATTAGTTTAAAGCCTTAAATCCTCTAGATTTCAACCTTTGTCTCCATTGCTTCAATTTGGCACCCAGTTTTAGTTTCATCTACCGATACAATATCATTCGCAAATAACGGACACCACAATACCTCATCTTGGATTGGCYTTGTCACTTCATCTATAACCAATGCAAAAAGGAATAGGCTWAACGCCGGCTCTTGATGCAATCCAATCGTTATAGGGAAATCAATTCATCACTAGTCCTCACATTTGTTGACACATCCCGATACATATCCTTAACCAGGTTAATATATCTTCGTGGAATACCTTTTTTCAACATTATTATTATTTCCTTATTTATACTATATTATTAATATTATATAGTGATATAATTGTATTTTATAATTATATTATATCATAATATTGTATTATTATTTATGTTGTATTGTTATTATTATTATTATTGTAAGTATTATATTATTTTTAATATATCTATATTAATGCTTTACTTTTCTACATTTGAAAATATGGCTGGCAAATTTTCTTGTTGATCCACTTTTGGTTTGGATAACTTTTTAAATAGGCTATGTGGTATTTTTGAAAATAAGGACCTGGAAAGGATCAGGCTAGGTTATGACAAAAATGTATGAGCATGATCCCAAATAAATGGGGTTGGCTACAAGAAAAATGATTTAAGTGTCACTCACCTGGGTTTGCCTCATGTTGCTCATATCACCCCTATATATGATCCAAGAGACCCAATTTTTTCACTTTTATGTTTACCCTTTTCCATTTAAGTCCTTTCGGTCTTCTTCGGAGTTCTTATGTCTTCATTTTACGTAACAAGTCCAATATTGTGTGTTTTTTTAAGTACTCCCAATGATCGTAAATAGTTGCTACATATGCAAAAACACATATTTTAATAAATTGGTAGGTGGGTGTGGGGATGATTGGGCGTTGGAAGTGCTAATGACGTTACCTATGTTGCAGAGAAACAACTTGCCTGCTGTTCGGCAATACTTGGAAACCTTTGCAATACAAGTTTACCTTAACTTCCCGTTCTTGGTATGTTTCTATATGTCATTATTAAATATATTTTCAACTAGCTGAAATCGATGTGTGATGGATAAGTAAATTATTTGTTTGTAAACCATTTAATTCTTTGTGTGATGTATGAGTTGCATCTGCTTGTTGGTTCAATTTCCATTGTATTCAAAGAGGAAAAATGATATTAAAGAGATGAGAGGAAGAATAGAATTGGATATTATGGGCCTTTTCAGTTAGGGACCAAAGTTGTATCAATTTGTAGTAAGGGAGATAATGATGTGATATAAAGTCTGATGGCATGTGAATATGTTGGTATAAAATATGGTTTCAAATCTTGTTTGTTGTTCTAGTTGTGGTGATGGTCGTGCAACTTCTTCTGTGGGGTATATGGATAATTTGCGGTATGGCATTATATATTTTTTATTTATAGATAGATAGGCAGTGGTAAGGTATAAAACCTTTACATGCAGTGGTAAGGTATAAAACCTTTACATTGTGGTCGCTTTTGAATACCTTTTTTTGTTTGGGTGTACTATTTGTCGGTTGGTCCTTATTTCTGAAAAGTTGAGAGAATCTTTGGCTCAATTTATTTTATTAATTTCATCACAGGTTCGGGGCCATTTAGTTCCCATATTATCCGACTATTCTATGAAGACTCAGGTCTGTATTTCTATCACATCCTATATCCAGTGACGAATGTGTTCTTCTAAGTTTACCACATAATCACTGATGCATGCATTTGGTAGTGATACATTTAATTGGTGGGCATTAGGTAAGCTCATGGTCATGGGGCCAACTAGGTGACCGGCCTAAATAATCTAGATTGGTATGCGCAAAACAAAAAAAATCATCTTTCTTCCATCTTGGTATGCATAAAAATCTTGGTGATGTTTAAGTTAAAAAAATGTAACCAGCAATATTGAAGCTTCCTTTTTATTTAGWTGTTACTAAACATGTACAAACTGTTCACTATCCTATCCCCTTCCCCTTTAAGAATTAAAAATAATACCTGTATTTATTATTTAATGAGGTTCAATATTTAATCCAATAGTCTTGCAMGACTACTGCAGTTCCATTAACAATCTAGAGTAGTTCTATACTTACAGATTAGAGACAACAATGAGATTATGAAAAGATTTCATATCACCCGTTATCTTTCTTGGAGATATCTGATACCTGAAGGTCCATTTCTGCATGAATATTACACGATATCATATCTTGTACTCTTTCCGTACTCTATTTAAGTGTGCATATTCCACATTTGGATTTTCACTATTGATGTGTGCATATTGCTTTATTCCATTTTGGGATAGACTTTTACTATATTTGAATAAGGTTGGCCCACCACTTTCCTTAATTTTTTCACTTTCCTCCATTTACACATTCTCTCTCCAATTTATATTCTTATGTACCCCACTCATATTATAAATTTATAATGCATTATTCCTATTTTTTTTTCCCCAAATAGTAAATGCACACTTCATTAAAGTACGTAGGAAGTATCTTGTATTGTTGGAACTTACAACAAAGTGTAATCCCTTTGTTTCCCTTAGTGTCCACTTTCTCATATGAACGCTCCCCAGWGAAATTGATGTTTGCAATTTTGTTCTATTTTGGAAAAGCTTTCAATATATTTTATGAGGTGGGTTCCACCCTTTGGGGCCAAATGTTTCTCAATTCTCTCAGCTTAATCCCAATTCCCAATGCTGCTTTCTCTCTTTAATCTATTTTTGTCTTGTCCACACCATTGCTGTTGTATAGTCTCCCAAAATTTCCCCCCAAATAGTAGATGTCTTCAAACTTCATCATTGAGGAACAGAGAAATTATATAGGACAGTKCTTTCAATTTTTCTCCTCAGTATATTTTCTTACTGTGATTCTTGCCCATTGTTTTGCTTTCATTCTCCTTTTTTCATTTGTATACGAGTGGGCTTCAGATCATATTTCAGTCACATACCTGGTGATTATAGTATTTTAAAACGTGGATTAGTTAATATATAATATTTGATGAAGGTGGCTAAACTTCAGAATTAAATGCAGGCACTATCTTCATATGTATATATAGCTGCTAATGTCATGATCCACGCAAAAGCAGAAGTTCAATTAAACCATTTGGAAGAACTTCTTCCACCTATAATTCCATTGTTGACTTCTCACCACCATACTTTGCGCGGCTTTACTCAGGTTTTCCTTTACTTTTCTGACCAATAATTTTCTTGTACACATTTTCTGTGTGCAGAGAGTGACTATCAATTTATGTCATGTTGAATTTTCAGTTGCTAGTATATCAAGTATTCTTTAAGCTGATGCCAACATTAGATTCCAGTTATTCCGTATCTATCAGTTTGGAGAAAAGGTGTTTCAGCAATTTGCAGTCATACTTGGAATTGAATCCTGATTGTGCAAGGTATCATCCACCTTTTGATTTTGTTTTAAAAGTGCAAATGCTTGTTGCCTTCAGAAACAAAGGAAGAAGGGTGTTTGTGTGTGTGTGAAAATAAAATAATTATAACACACTGTTGGATCCTTGTGTTTTCAGTAACTTGTGCAGTTGTATTCAACAAAATCCTTACCACTATACAAGTCTTTCTTTTCATCTCAAAATTCTTCCCATCTTTGTCTGGAGGATGCTTTATGTTCCTCCTTGCTAATTTTTCTTTGAGCATGATGGAAAATTTCAGTAGTTTCATTGTTACTTTAAGGTGGTCTGCTGAAGCAACTTCCTTATTTTATGATTTACATTTGATTGCTTTGCAAGGTACAAGTAATTCATAATATCTATCTTTGCATGCCCAAAGTTTACTGTGTCRCTGAATAATATCGTTTTTACTGTGTTTACATTATAACTACAGTTAGACTGTTAGAGAGGCACAAACATAAGATTCTCATGAGAGTAAACAAAAATATTTTTTGTGTAAGGCTGCTTGCTTAATGTTGTGACTTCAGACATTCTACATCAGCAGAGGGCTTCAGTCTCTTAAACCTTTCTTGTTTTTTAAGAAATTGCCAAGCCACATAATAGTTTAGTTAGGCCCTGTCCTTTAAACTTATTTTAATTACCTCTGAGTTCCCTGAAGCTCAATGCGCCTTTATATTCCCTTCATTCCATATTGATCTACCCATTTTTTTGAAGATCTAATGTCCCAGAGAAAAGAGGAGAGATGGTATGGCAGTGGGTCCTTTTTTTAATAAATAAGAGACTAAGAGAGTGTGTGTGTAAGTGGGTATTTGATATTTTTTTATATTGGAGAGATTAATGTGGTAATGAGAGTTTAAAATAATCAGTGGGTCATTATGATGGGGGCAAGTGGCCAAAATGAGTTATAGAATAATATATTTGTGGAAAGGAGGGAGTATATTACTTCATCTGTTGCACTAAGAAACTAAGATCCTTCCACAAGGAAGATAGACTCTATTCATAAGTTATGAGAATCTCCAAAATTCTTGTGTATATATAAGAATAGAAATAGTCAATTGAAATCTTGTTTGAATCGTCTTAATGAGTGTACTAATGGTATCAAATCTTTATGCATTGTCAAAACTCAAACAATCAAACGTGAAAAATAGAAGTGGGTTGGACTGTTGGAATTTAGTGGAACAAAGGGAGTATTTTATGTTATTATATTATTTGTATACTCCGTATATTACTATTGCTGTATTATTATATTAGTATATTTTTATTGAAAGAGCTCACTTATGTTTCTAGCAGCAGGGATATATTCTTGTGCACCTTTCCTAATTAGGGATATTAAAGAACCAGCTCTACGTGCTTTAAATTTTCTTAGACAATAATTTTGGTCTATAATTATGGTCTCTGAAGGAAGGAAATTCTGATTTTTTTGCTGTACTAGTCTGCTAGATCTTCTGTTGATTATCTGTGCTTCATTGACCTTTTTAGCGTTTAATAATAGTATCAGAAGGCTTAGGGAACCTTTGTGTTTAGGGTGTGCTTGAAGCAATCATTTGCATATATCTACTAAATATGTTGTCATTATGGAACTTTGAATATTATCTGTTAGGCATTCTGATTGTTATATCTTCGGCTCACAGGTTGCGAGCCTCAATGGAAGGWTACCTCGACGCTTTTAGTCCTGTTAAATCTGTTACTCCTGCTGGAATCTTCTCCAGCCGTGTTGAGGTTAGGCGTTTTGCCATTAAGGTGGACAATATTTGTTAGGCATGTTCATTTGTTATTCGATGTCAACCTCTCCTAGTGGCATGATACGATTCCTGGAACAGATCCTATGTTAAATGTTACTAATGCTTTGTGGGAACTATAGTCTTTTTTACTTTATTGTAATATACTGTGGAAATGTTCCTTGGCTTCTTGAGTCTTTATCTACAATGTGAGTGCTGTGCAATTTGAAGTTATTTTAAATCTCCTTTGTAAAAATCTTAATCCTTCGTGTGCCTGAGGTTTTGTTCCTGATAACAATTGGATTGATGATTTACGAAATTCATTTGCAAAGTTACAATGTTACCTAGAGAGCTATCTTTAGACTGTTGGACCAGTTTTTTTGTTAATATTCCCATATTTTTACTGTGTAGGATATGGAGTTTGAGTGTGTTCCACTGTGCCTGACAGAGCGAGTGATGAATTTTTTAAATGTAAGTTCTTGCGGTTGCTTCATATCACGCGTTACATTTTGCCTTGTCTCATCACTTTGACATGCATAGGATGTTAGAGAAGAACTTAGAAGTTCAATGGCCAAGGATGAAGTGATTCTTAAGAATGAGAGCTTGAAGATTGCAGAAGATAGGGACCGTATGTTGCTTTCAGCTAATGCAGGGCAAGAAACAGTGCTTCCTTCTCCGCTATGTAATATATTGATGGATTTTCAGAAAAAATTCACATTATCTAAACATGATATGCTGAATGATGGTAAGAGTTTAAGATTCAAATTCCTGACATTGAGTATTTAATTAAGGTTAATATGGGATTAGCTATGGTACTCATAAAGTCATAATTGTACCAATGTAGTGTAATGCAATGCGTTTATGCTAAATTGGGTTCAACATAGGAGTCAAGTAAGAACAACATATCATAAGTTTTAGCTATCTAAGTGTCCATGATCTATGATTTTATCTGTAGTAATAGAAAACTTATGCATGAAGGGTGCTTGTCTACTTTTGTAATCCTTTCTCTCTCCATTTGGAAGTTGTCCTCTAGTTCTAAATAGTTAAGGRCTTGTGGAGGGAGAAAAATGCACATGAGCGCAATTGGGAAGACCATCACATCCTTCCTATATACARATAACACAACTAGGATATGTTCATTAAGATTCACAGCTTAGGCATGCTGGTCAAGGGCACTGGACTTATTGAGTCTTCCAAGTTGATATTGTTAGCATTCCACTTTCCTATGTATGCCTTAAACTTTGTTATCCTTGCTGCCAAATCCTTTACATATAAAACTAGAAGTTCTTTCATTTTTTCTAAATTTTGTACATTTTAATGTAACTTTCACATGAGGAATTATAAGATGTAAAAATTTGAGGAACTATTAGTTGYCAATTTAGTTTCTTCTCTGAGCTCCTTCGTCTGTACAGGAGAAACAGAAAAGGAGGACCAACTTCTTGAGCAAATATTGCAATCAAGAATCATATCCATGGAAAAGCTAAAGGCYAACCGACAGCAGCTCATTCTTGTTGCGTCACTCATTGATCGTATACCTAACCTTGCTGGGTTGGCAAGAACTTGTGAGGTATGCTGCTGAATGTTAGAGATACTTTTAGTGGCTAATGATTCTGGCTTTCAACTATTAATTTTCTTTTGTGGTCTTTATCCTACATCTTGTTGTTGTACATCCTTTTGATTTTCTTCATTGTTTTTAATGAATTCGGTTTCTCTTACAGGTTTTTAAAGCAAGTAGTTTAGCCATAGCAGATACTAATGTGCTACAGGACAAGCAGTTCCAGCTTATCAGGTTTTATTTGGGACTCTTTTAATTGGCTTTGAAAACTCCTGCTTTTTGTGCAACACTTTTTTCTTCTTCTTTTGAGATGAACAATCAATGAAATGCTGTATTATACAGTAGCTTTATCTGTGTAGACTTAGTGAGGAATCTGAGGATCATATATAGAATAAAGCATATCTGAAATTCTTGCCATTATAAGAGCGGTTTGGTTGGAGAAAAGTGATAGGAATTTATGTGGTTGTAAACTTCTTTGGTTGGAATGGAGTGGTGCTGTAGGTTCTCTTTTGACTCACGTTCATGGATTATTTATGTGACRGTGTGCCCCTTGATTTTTATTCCCCCAAATTTGCATCACTTTCTTTGCATCTTTAGGGCTTTGGGTAGGTGGGTGGGGTGTGATATTAAATGCTCTTAGTAAGATACAACAAGCCTATAACTCAATGAGGGTTTAAATGCAAATTAAAACAGAGGTTGATTGGTTTTAATCCACATGTGCAGCTGTCGTATTATTTGCCAAAAGATGATTTTTTTTTTCATATTGCCAGTCACAGTGATGCTTGTGAACAATGCCCTACATGGGGAGTTGGATGCGTTTGTCATCCTTTTGAGTATTCAATAGTATTGTAATTTTATTTATTCTGATTTGACTGATGCTAGTAGTTCGTATTTCCTGCAATTCTTTTTGTACACTTCTAAAAACATACAAACACTAACCAAACAAACTCTTCTTTATCAAAAAAGCAAATGTCCTAAAGTGCATCAAAGCTTTTGCATGGCCAGCAGTCCCTGAAAAATTGCATCGATAAATTAACTGCTATTTAATGTGCATCTTTTATTCATCAAATGCTTTAAAACGATCTATTGCTTGTTCTGCATTATTAGATGCTTCATTAATGAAACCAAGTGACCAACTCTTTGGTGTTATTGGGTAATTCTTGTTATAAAGTATTTGCAGGTTATGTTATGTGAGTAGTTATAAAGAGGAAGGGGCTTTTAAGGTCTGTATTTTTTTTTTCATTTATGGGGAAGTGATTTTTCATGAATAAAGTTTCTTTGTGGAGTAGTATACTAGTGTCCCTTTTGGTCTTGAAATCTGGCACTCTTTCTTGCTACAATAATCTGTGTGCTTTGACTTCATATTTACATGATGCGCTTTAGATTTTTCCTAGACCAACAGTATTATAGATGTTGGCAGTTGACTGGTGGAATAATGCTGAGAACTTGAGCTCCCTAAATACCTGGAACCTTGTTTTAATTCATTTTCTTGTTCAAGTTTGATTTGGAGATCAATTTTTATACCTTTAATTTAACCTTCTTAGAATCCTGAATTTAACCTTGTGGTAAATGCTCTAACTTTCAGGCTTGTTTACTGATTTTATTCCTGTATTCATTTATGTTACTTTGTCAGTGTCACTGCTGAGAAGTGGGTTCCCATCATAGAGGTCCCAGTGGATAGTATCAAAAACTTTGTGGAGAAGAAGAAGCGAGAGGGTTTTGCAATTCTGGGATTAGAGCAAACTGCCAATAGCATTACCCTGGACAAGTATAGCTTCCCCAAAAAAACGGTAAATATCAATTTACAGGACGATTTTTTTGGTTTAATGTCTAATAAGGCTAAATTGGATCCATAAAACCATGGTTTGTATTATTAATCTAGGGTTATGTTATTTGTAACCCTTAGGGCTATGTTTAGGAATTCATAACAAATTCATGCATCGATAGATGTAATTAATGTGTAGTTAATACTAAATATTTTCATATCAACTTCTTATATGTAGTCTTTAGGGCTTTGTTTAACATTTTCCAAAAATTCATTAGAGTTGTATTTCAGCATTAAGTTTTTCTTCAATTGATCAATGTTTGACCTTTACWGAAGATACCAAGCCTTTCCTATAGTAATTCACACTTTGTAATCATCGTCACATAAGTTTTTAAAACAATACATATAAGTACTGCCAATGTAATTTTGTTACCCTTTTCAGGTTCTTGTTCTTGGTCGTGAAAAGGAGGGTATACCTGCAGATATAATCCACGTATTGGATGCTTGCATTGARATCCCACAATTAGGGGTTGTAAGGTCTCTCAATGTTCATGTTAGTGGAGCCATAGCTATGTGGGAATATACTCGTCAGCTGAGATCAAAATAAACCCAACACATTGCATCTAACAAAATATCACTTTAAGTTTAGATCAGATATTCATCTATATGTTATTCATTGTATTGCATTATCTTCTCTGTTATCCTTTGAATGATTTTTTCCCCTTTGTGTGGATTTATCGTATATGCTTTCTGTTTGTTGTTAAAAACATGTAATAGTCAATAGGCTTTGAATTTTGTTTTGGGTTCCCGTTCATCTTATATTCTTCGAATCTTTGCATTTAGGTTTGAATCATATTTATCATTTATTGGCATTTCCCTTTCTCCTCTTTCAAAGTATGAGCTATCTTGACATCCAGTACAGAATTGTTATCAATGTCATGATTTCATGTGAGCCATTTGAGCTCAGATTCTTATTTCTAGTGTAAAGCAATGCTTTTTTATGACTTCGTTGACTATTAATTCTGTATCAAAGGGCACTTGAGTTTTTTGAATCGGCTGTTGGGCAGAAAAAAACAGCTCTTTATTTCAAAACGGTTTACTTTTCTGTACCTAAATATGACATGATATTTTATTATATTTTTTTTTTTGTAGGGGGGGAGGGGGGAGAGAGAGAGAGAGAGAGAGAGAGATGGGGGAGGATGTTGGTTTAGAAAGTAGGAAGGAGAGGATGGGTTTTGACCATTTTATCATAACCATCTCTTTGTTTGTAGGCTTTTCATGTGAAAGTGTGGTTTGAGTTGCAGAAAGAGGAAGAGGGGAAGTGGGTGAAAAATGAGAAAKGTGTGAATAGTGCTTATTCATTCAACTACTCCCATCACGAATAGATGAATTTGTTCAGGCAAGCATGTGAATCCTTCCTGCTTACCTAATTGACGAGCTTGATAAATTGGGCATTTTATTAACCTGACTCAACTATAAAATAGTAGTTGTGTGATTGGCCTTGAATGGAAATACCTCGGCTCCTCAGTTCAGTAGAATGTTCCATTTTTGAACTCTGACAAAGAACCATTATGCGTTGTGTGCCATTACTTGTTGATATAGAAATGCAACTCAGTCTAGCTGTATTAGTTCTTATAAGTTGCAGTCATGTGTCAAATGTCTTTATTGTTCATGCCAAAGTCTTCATGGTTCTTATGGAGGATGATTCCTTTGTCTCGAGGAGTACTTATCAGGGCAGTTTCAGGTATATTACTCTTTTCTTCAGTTCATTCTTTAAGTTCATGCGTTTAAGTTTGTGTGTGTTTTATCTTGGTTGACCGATTCTTTGCAGAAATTACAATGACATTAGAGTACACAAAGAAATGATAGGTAGACAGCATGATGTTTTATTGGAGACCTTGCTGGATTCTGGCTCATTCACTAAGCTTTATAGTTACAGTCACTTGCTTAATGGATTCGCCATCCATGTGAAGTCCGAAAAGGTATATCCATTTCGAAATCTTGTTCTGWTTTTCTGGGTCAACAATAATACTGATCATGAACAACATATCTAAACATCTTGTCCTTCTGTAGATTATGAATTTTAAGCAGAGCTTACAGCTAGTACAATACTTGCAGGCTGTTGAGTCTCTTCGGAATGCTTCAGGAGTTAGGGCTATTCATGAAGATATTAAAATGAAAAAGCTGACAACTCATACACCTGCTTATCTGGGAATTTCTGCTGGTGTTTGGCCGGATCTAGGTGGTGCTAGGAGTGCTGGCGAAGGCATAGTGATAGGCATGATTGACACTGGGATTAATCCTAACCATCCAAGTTTTGCCAACCTACCATCCCTGAGCACCAAGGGATCCAAGGATGATTCCAGCAGTGGGTTTAAAGGGAAATGTGCATCAGGTGAGATGTTCCCATTTACAGCATGCAATGGAAAAATAGTTGGGGCACAGTATTTTGCGCGTGCTGCAATTGTCGCTGGTGATTTTAATGCTACACGTGATTTCGCTTCCCCTTATGATGCTGATGGTCATGGAAGGCAAGTCACATAATACGAACATGCCAGTATTCTTTGAGCTTGAGTGGTAATTTTAGCATTAATTTGGGCCTTGAATCATCATCAAATTGCATTATAAACCAGTGCCATTATGGCAGTTGGCAACAAACCTATCATTTACTTGGTAGTCCATCTGAACTTACTTTTTGTTATTTTTATGACTATGTCTGATAGCCATACAGCATCAACAGCTGCTGGCAACTTTGAAACACCAGTTATCGTCAATGGCTTTAACTACGGAAATGCAAGTGGCATGGCTCCAGGAGCTAGGTGAGATATCCTAACATGATATGGGAACTTACTCATTTGTGCACATCTCCTCAATACTTTTACATATTATTGATTGATCAATTTATTGTTGATTGATATTATATTTTACAACACCATTGCTTCTTTAATTGTTGCTAATGATCCTCTATCCTTATTCTGATTAGCATCGCTGTCTACAAGGCCCTTTATACTTTTGGAGGCTATATGTCAGATGTGGTAGCTGCAGTTGATCAGGTTAGCTCTTATATGGAATGATGGTTTTAGAATATATTTTGTTTTCCCTTCTCCCTTTCTTTTTAAATACTGTATTGAAATCAAGAATATCTCTGCTTAACCTTTTTTTATGCCAGTCACATTTAGATGATCTTTGTTACCTGTTCAGGCCGTGGAAGATGGAGTTGATATACTAAGCCTCTCTGTTGGGCCATCTAGTGTTCCGCCTGGGCCTTCTGCCTTCCTGAATGTTCTGGAAATGGAACTTCTATTTGCTACCAAAGCTGGTGTTGTAGTAATTCAAGCTGCTGGCAACGGTGGTCCTTCTTCTAGTTCAATCCTTTCTTTTAGCCCTTGGATTACGACTGTTGCTGCATCCGTCACTGACCGCAAGTACAACAATTCCATCGTGTTAGGCAATGGACACAGTTTGTCTGGCATGGGCCTTGCACGTAATAAGACTCAGAGATTTATCTCTTATAATATTTACTTATGGTTCAGTTTAGTGTATTTCATTTCTCTAACTATAAATATCTCATATTATATTCTACAGCTCCAACACCAGGACGAGTTCATTATCCCATGGCTGCCGCAGCTGATGTCAGTCGACACAATGCTAGCATTGGTCTACTCGAAAGCTGCCAAACTCCTGATGCCTTTATCCCATCTCTTGTTCGCGGGAAACTTATCATCTGCACTTACACCTTTGATTTTGAATTTGACTCTGCAAGCATAGTCAAAGTTGCTGAGACAATCCGTAACGTTGGGGCTGCTGGATTTATTATGACAATAGACCCTGATGTGGGTTCAGAGGAAGTCAAGGGCACCACTGTGACCCTAGATATGCCTGGAATCATCCTAAACAACTTGCAAGCTTCTACGGTATGGTTTACTTGTGAAGTGTGATAAATTGTTATAGACATAAAAAGTTTCATTTTCAGATCCTTTTGGCTTCCCGCATTAATTAAAATGTAGCCTGCAATGAGGATATTTATAAGCTTTGCAAAGTAGATAAACCTGAGTATCTTGCTGGGCTCTTTTTTGTCTGCAGGCTCTTTGGCAATACTACAACTCTAGGACGTTTAGAGGTAGAACAGGAAGAGTGCTTGCATTCAGTGCTTCAGCTCGGATTATGGATGGAAGACAAGCAATGTACACTGGACAAGCACCAGTTGTTGCGTCCTACTCATCAAGAGGACCTGATGTGAACAATGCACTTTTACAAACAGCTGATGTCCTAAAACCGACTGTCATGGCTCCAGGTTCTTCTATCTGGGCTGCTTGGAGTCCCAACAGTGAGGGAGATCATTATATAAAAGGTAGTTATTCACCAATGACTTCTGAGTTTGATATGTAGCTGAGTCTATCTACTTTTATTCTTATGCATGAAGGAAGAAGTACCACTTTTTTTATATGATTTGGTAAAACATGGAGATGATGGGGTTAAACCGTTAAAAAGGGTTTTGTCGATATATGAAGGATTAATATGGAAATGAGGGAACACTTGCGAAAGCTGGGCCATAATCCAATCCACATCTAGGAATTTATAGGTTTTTGACATTTGTTTTACAAAGTAACTTTGTTACTTTTCAGTTTTCAGATTGTAGCTTGATGTTGTACCTTTGTTTTATTTGCATGCTTCAATTAGTTTTAGCGTTGGAATCGGATTGTCTGAATATGTTCTGATTTTCTTCTTTTGTGAACAGAAAATGTCCTGAATGATGTACTATTGCATCGTAATATTTAAAGATGGTTCACCTTAAAAATGATTTTGTGATAACCCAAGTAACATCGTGTACAGTGAATGACATGATCTTGCTTTTACTAAATGAACAGTTGTTTCATTTGCATGCATAGATTAGGCTCACTGAATGCTTCAAGCATATCTTAGAAAACCATAGCAGTCTCATGTGTTTGTTTCATGCAATTAGGACAAAATTTTGCACTTGTATCTGGTACGAGCATGGCCACTCCTCATGTAGCTGGTGTTGCTGCGTTAATCAAACATAAACATCCTAGTTGGAAGCCATCTGCAGTAATATCAGCAATGATGACAACAACAGATATAGCAGACAGCGCGGGCAATCCCATCATGGCTCAAAAGACCAACCAGTTAGTACCAGCCACCCCATTTGATTATGGAGCAGGATCAATCAACCCTTCTCGGGCTATTGACCCTGGGCTTGTATTCATTTCCAAATTCAAGAACTATGTACAGTTTCTTTGTGCCGTACCAGGGGTTGATGATGAGTCTGTGCAGCGGTCTGTTGGTGTGGGATGCCCACCTAAGAGAGGCTGGTGCTCGGATTTGAATACTCCTACTATAACAATTTCAAATTTGGTGGGTTCTAGGAAAGTCGTAAGGGTGGTAACAAATGTAGGGGAAGAGACTGAGACTTACAGTGTCCTTGTGAGGCCACCGATGGGTGTGAGAATAAAGGTGTCCCCGAAATCTTTCACTGTTAGTCACAATTCTACACGACAGCTGAGGCTTGTGCTGGAAGCAACAGATGCAAGTAACAATTACAATTTTGGTGAAATGTTACTGCAAGGAAACAAGGGGCATGTAGCTAGGGTTCCTATCGCTGTCCTTGTAAGTAGCGTACTGGGCAGTTGAATTTGTCTCGTCAGAGGCTCATAGTGTGGGAGCTTCTTTTTTTTTCTTTTTGCATATTATAAATCATAGAGTTAGAATAAGAAAACTAGGCTATTAGTTTTTCCATCATCAAGCGATTTTTATCTTACTTGAAGGACTCAATTACACTTTTGGAATCTAATTTTTTTAGCTTGACCTCATTTTTAATGTCACTGGAGCTGATTGTGGCYAGTGGTGATGTATTCATGTCTAAWATGTCTTGTATACACTTTTCTGGAAAATGAGAAAGAGATGAAAGGTATTAGCTGATGCAAGTTGAAATGGTCTACATCCTACTAAGTCCCAACTATGTAGCAAGCAAGGAGTACGATCCGAAGCACTCCGTATTTTGTTAGCAATAACCATTACAGAGGAATTGGAGTACATTTTTTCTTGATGATGATRAAGTATATACATTATCTTGATACAATATGAAGTTTTACCTTAACATCATTCATAGGGATAATTACAAAGTATGTACAGTCTCTTTTCTATTTCTTTTTTCATTTTTTTCCAGCAATCCAACATCATTATACAGGGGTTTAGAGCCTGAAAATAAACTTTGAGAATTTTCTTGTAGAATGCCGAAAGTTGCACTTCACACTAATTTAAATCCGAAGTAATCAGATGGCGGAATAAATTAAATCTAGATTGCACAAAACTATAAACATGCTTGTAGTTTCCCCGACTATTTCGAGCTCCTCTGTTGGAACGACAACCTTATTATAGACAAGACAACAGGGCCTTCAAGAACTGTTTGAAACTACAATTGAAATATTGCAATTGCAAACCATACTAATATGCTATCATTCCTTCTTTGCAGTTACAATTCACTACACGCTCCATAATTCAGCACAAACGTGCTGAATGTAATGCTAAAAACTGCTAATCAAATCTTTGAGGATACAATATTGGATGAATCCTATATTCTTATCCTTACAATTCAAACAAAACCATTCTCAGAAAAAAAAAATCTGACAAAACCTGAACGACTAATCTTTCTTGGAACTGGTAGTGCTCTCTTCTTGCCAAGTTGCCTGCCATTGCTTGTCATACAATGTTGTCTCTTCAAGTAGCTTCTTTAAATTATCTAAATCTTCATTCTTCCGAATGAGCAGCACACCACCAACAGCAACAAACAACAAAGTTTTGCAGAAGAAGTTACTCATCTGATCGACAACACCTAAACCAGTCAAGCTATCGACAAAATAAGACATGAAGAAACCAATCATAGCAGCACGGCCTGCCAAACCAAAAACAGAAATATGTTACCACCAATTTAACATCAATTAACTCAACAATGATGGTAACCTATGTGAATTATGAGTGGATACAAACCATTAAGAAGCTCAGCTTCAGGAAGGTGGAATCTTTTGATCCATGCCCACCATGGGATGATTGAAGTGTCAAAAAATACAGGGTCATCATTATTGGTTGATTCCGGGTTGGTTTCAAGCCACTTCCTCCTCCTTGCCTCTGTAAATAAAACAACATATCAAGATTGAGCAGACATGTAGTGTATCAATATTACAGAAACTTGAAGAATCATATGAGCTCCTTCTAAAACAAGTCATAGCAAAGCAGGGTTTCACATGTTGGAAAGCGGACTGTGAACATAACAAGTTGGTAGCATCAAAACCAACCTATCCCTCAAAGATCACATTGAAAACAATAGGAAGTTTGAAACCACAATTTGCGAAGTCACAGACAATGTTACCATGACTTTAAAGGTTGGCAAAAGAGTAATATGGCSATCTCAGACCAAGCATTTGCAAGTCATGATATTTCAATCACAAACATGGCAACGTAGTTATTCAGTAAAAAACAATCGAACAACGCCCCAAAAGTCTTTCACGGCCCATTTGGTTGTTGGTARTAAATGGTGGTAATGGGAATGAATTTGTACGTAAATTTGGGAAGAAATACCATGTTTATTCCCATGATAATGCAATTTCATCCCAAAAAGTCCAATTTTCTTCCTAAATTTTCATTCCCACCCAATACCACTCCCCCAAGTGGTAATGAGTGGTAATGAAATTCCTAAGAAATTATGTCTTCATGGAGAGAAAAACATAAGTTTGAGCTAAGATTGTTTCCCATGGAGATAAAATTGTGAGCAATTTCATTCTCCATAGTGATTTAAGAGTTGTTCCCCCATTTAAATTACACTAAAAATTCATCCTCATTCCACCATTTAGTCCCAATAACCAAACGGGGCGTCAGGGCAGTTCTTTTCGCAGAACTCCGGTCATCCTCCAACCAGCAAGTTCAAATTCCTTATCTCAAGCTTTASAAAACTAGATACAAGTAGAAAATTTCAAACGAGAAAATCTGAATTCTAGCGCAGTAGATTGCCTTATCTTCTGTAACAGTGTCACAGTGACTAGTTATTTATTAKCGAAAGAAACAAGTATGCATTCACTCTCAGATTAACATCCATTGTTATTTCTTGAAGTCAGTCTAATCTACAAATAATTGCCCTACTTCTATGTCAAACCCACAATTTCTTTCAAAATTCTGGGCACATATRTCATCAAAATCATCAATCCCAAATGASACAAGAAYAAAAAATTAACCAAGTTATAAGAAAGCAATTATACCTACAAAATCAGCAGCAAACACCCATGTCAGAACTCATGAGCAACATCAAAGATAAATTACCCGAACTGAATTAAAATGCATAACAAATTTATCAAAAAGGTTGAAACTTTGGTCTGACAAAATGCTTAAAACATCAAATTCAAGAACTAACCAGCATCAATGACAGCATCCCAATCAGTAACACCATTATTTTGAAATTGTTTCAAATCCCAATTCCCATTAACCCATTTGGGGTTCTGAAACTTCTTCACTRCTACATCATCAGCAGATTTAGTGGGTGCCACATCTTCCCCTTCTACTTCACTATCATTACTCTTCTTCAATTGACTCCCTTTTTCCTCAGAAGGGGTTTCTGGGACCTTCTCTTCAGTAACAGTAGCAGCATTTACAACCCCTGCTCCATTATCAGAAGTTGAGACTCTAATTGCAAAATTAGAAAGATGGGTTTTTTTGGGGTTGTTTAGGAGAGTCAAAAGATAAGGTTTGTGGGTAAGGTGGTGGGGTTTAGGAGAGAGAGTGGGAATGTGATGAGTTGGGGTTGAGGAAGAAGAAGAAAGTAAAGCCATTTTCATGCTAAATTGAATGGATTTGTGCAAGAGAATTAGAGAAGTAGTAGAAGATAGTGTGAGGATGCTCAAAGCCTGTCTCTTATACACATCTAGATGTGTATAAGAGACAGGTTTAGGAGAGTCAAAAGATAAGGTTTGTGGGTAAGGTGGTGGGGTTTAGGAGAGAGAGTGGGAATGTGATGAGTTGGGGTTGAGGAAGAAGAAGAAAGTAAAGCCATTTTCATGCTAAATTGAATGGATTTGTGCAAGAGAATTAGAGAAGTAGTAGAAGATAGTGTGAGGATGCTCAAAGCATGGGCTTAGAATGAAAGGAATTCATTGAGCATGGGAATTGCATTCAATCGTTAATTCAAGTTGTTTGTTTCTTAGCTTATCGCCAGAGTAGTCAGTCTTGCTTGTCAGCTTGTGGTTCAATTTCAATCGTTTATTGTTCAACTTTTTTCACTACGATTGGCTTTTCTTCGTGTTTAGTATAGATAATTTTGACAAGAAAAACGATTTAAATAATTGTTTTTATTTTTTTTTTGTTATGACTTATGCGATTTAGGAAACAAATATCGCATTCGAAGGATAATAAACATCGCTTTATAAAGTACTTGAAACAAATTACGTTTTTTTTTTTTCTCAAACAAAACTACAGGCTCGTTTTTAAATACTTTTTATTCCGTTACGATGTCAGATAACTCTCAAAGGTAACACTTTTTGTTATTGACCAAAATTTTTTCATTATATTTATGTTAATCATACCAAATGTCCATTTAATTTCTAAGATTTATATAAGTTTATAATCATGACATTATTTCTATATTAAAAAAAATCATGACATTATTCTCAATCAATAAATTTCTTCGAATATAATAATAATAATAATAATAATAATAATAATAATAATAATAATAATAATAATATAATAATAATAAACAACGTATGAATATGTAAACGCTTTTTGATATTAATAATAATAATAATAATAATATAATAATAATAATAATATAATAATAAAATAAAATAAATAATAATAATAATAATAATCCTACTAAAGCAAATCTCACTTTTCCATTTATTTTCCCCAACACTTTCATTAAATAACTTGTTTTTGGTCCAATGTTGCCCAGATGGTATTTATTTGCTTAATTATTATGTACACAATGCAACTAAAGAGTTAAGAAACAAATTATAAATTCAATTTTAGAAGAAATTATTTGGTGAAGATGAAAGAAAACTAAGTAATGAAGGTGAATGGTGTGTCACCTATTTGTTTATATACGAGGTGTGTAACTTATTTTGGTATATATATAAAGAAAAATCAAAAGTTTGGAATATATTGCCCAAAATAAAGGAAAAAAACTGATGTGGATGCATGAGAAAGCAAGTGAATTGTGGAGAGAATAGAAGGATGTGACATGTGGATTTTAGGGGTGAGTTTAATATACTTATAGTAGTATGTAATAGTAGATAGTAGAAAGTAGATGGTACGAGTACTTCGTATACAAAAGGTAAAAATAATTAATTAATATAAATTAATAAATGCACTTTGTTAGGGACGTCAATGAGCCAATACACTTGTGAATTACAGCTCGCGAACAAAACTCGGTCAAAGCTCGTTCGTATATAAATAAACAAGTTTGACAAAAATTTCTAAGCTCGACTAATAAACAAGCCTTACTCGAACAAGGTAATATTCGGCTCATTGAAGCTCGCGAACAACTCATTCAAGTTCATTAATAAGCTCGTCTATAATGATTAACCATCGTTTAAAGCTCGTTCAGCTTTGAATTTCAAAGTATATGAATTTTTTATAATATCGGTCATTTAGATGCTCAAAATATATAACTCTCCTATTAGATATGCTATATTTTTTACTGTAAAATATATTTCTGATTATTTATGTTTAATTTGTGATAAATTAAATTTATATATTATATTATATTATATTATATTTATATATATTATATTATATATATTATATTTATATATTATATTATATTATATTATATTATATTAATATTTATTATATTATATTATATTATATTATATTATTATTATATTATATTATATTATATTATATTATATTATATATATTATATTATATTATATTATATTATATATATTATATAATATATTATATTATATATATATATATATTAATTTATATTATATTATATTATATTATATTATATTAATTATATATATGCATCGTATTGTTATGGTATTGTATTATTATTATATATTGTATTATATTTATTATATTTATTATATTGTATATATTTATTATGTATTATATTATTATATGTATTATATAATTATATTATTTATATTATATTATATTATATTATATTATATTATATTATTATATTATATATATAATTATATTATATTATATTATATTATATTATATTATATATTTATATTATTATATATTATATTATATTATATTATATATTATATTATATATATTATATATATTATTATATTTTATATTAATTATATTTATTATATTATATTATATTATATTTATTATATTATATATTATATTATATAATTATATTATATTATATTATATTATATATATATATATATATATATATATATATATATATATATAAAGTTCATTTAATATATGCTCGTTATAAGTGACCAACCTCGGCTCAAACTTGAGCTCGAATAAGTAAACGAGCAAGCTCAAGCCGAGCTCGAACAATGTAAAATTAACGAGTCAAGCTCGAAAAGAATTTTGTAAGCTCGATTATGCTCGAGCTCGGTCGAGTTCATTTAACATTATTCAAACTTAGCTTGAACAAGTTACTCCTCAGCTCGACTCGCTCGTTGACATCTCTATTTGTAAATAAAATTGATATTCATTAATTGTTGAATAATTATTAAAATAATCACAAATGAAATCTGTTTTACATTTTAAATGGATAAACTTTTGATAAATAAATTGTAATCATAATTTTATTACAAATCTAAAATTTGCTCGGAAAATACAGTACAAGTCTAATTAATAAGGAAAATTGCCAACAACTACCCACTTTTGTCGACTTTTAGAAACAACCACTTTTTTATTTTTTGAAAACAACTACACTTTTTTTGAAAACTTTGCGAACCACTACCCGTTAAGCGGTTTTACGCTAACACCGTTAACTCCAAGCAACCAAGCCACCATGAACCACCACTCCCTCACTGCCCTGACTGCTACTACACTGACCACCGCTTCCATCGGAGCAGCCCACCAGCACCACCGCAGACAAGGCAGCAGCCCACAACCACCACAGAACAGCCCACCATTTGCGGCGAACATATATGACATTTTTCTCAGCCTTCCACCATTTGTTGGACATGGTTTCTTCATGAAAGTTGTAGATCTTGGAAAAATACATGAAATAGGCTCAAAAATTACTTAATTTGGAGTTGTATTCAAGTAGTTACGCCCTTTGCAAGTTTAAAATCAAAAATCCCCAAATTGAAAATGAAAACCCTAAATTGAATTGATGGTGGTTTTCCAATTGACTGATTTTCGAAATTGAGGATAGAGTTTCGGTTTTGTGGTGATTTCGAACGACTCGAATAGCATGGTGGTGGTGATTTACGAAATTGGGGATTGGTGGTGGTCATTTCGAAACCTAAATTGGTGGTGGTGGTGGATGGTCGAAATTGGGGATAGAATGCTTTGAAGAATAGCGCGGTTCGTGGGGCCTGGTGGGGTGGTGCGGTTTTGGTTGGGGTGGTGGTGCGAGTTTGGCTGGGGTACGGTGGTGTGGTTTGGGGTGGTTGTTGGGGCTGCTAGTTGTGGCTTGCTGCGAGGGGGAAGGGGTGCTGCAGAGGGGAGGGGGAGGGAGGTGGCAGGGGGTGGTAGCAGTGAAGGGAGGTGGCAGGGGGTGGTAGCAGTTTAGGGAGGTGGTAGAAAGGTGGTTCGTGGTGGTTGTTTGAAGAGAGTTAACGGTGTTAGCGAAAAACCGTTAACGGGTAGTGGTTCGCAAAGTTTTCAAAAAAAGTGGGTAGTTGTTTTCAAAAAAATAAAAGTGGGTAGTTGTTTCTAAAAGTGACAAAAAGTGGGTAGTTGTTGGCAATATTTCTTAAATTAACTACTCGTAGACTTTTGTTTGATTGGTTTTCAATGAATATTTGGAGAATGTTATCTTCATCTCTAATGGTTGTAGCTCTAGGAATTTTTGTTTGCAATTTATTAAAACTATTAGTTTGACCATTTGAGTGGAAATGATACATTAGCTTGGTAAAACAATTGCCAAGTTAATTTGCTTGACGAAAAGGAAGCATATGGTTGGTTAAAATAATTAATTTCTTGGGAATTTTCCTCAGGTGCCCTGAGGTTGGCATAATAGTCAAATTGCCACGGAATTTTTAGGCGTTAGCTGAAATGCCACTGACGTCGATTTTTCATTCCCACATGCCATTACTATAACGTGTTTAGATATCCGTTATGTTTTCTCTAAAATCTTCAATTTCCCCATCGTCTTCATCACATTCAAACTCCATTTTCAATTTTTTTCACATTAAACTTCCATCTTCTCAATTCAACAATTTTCAATCCCCAATCTACACAATCAACAACACAACACAACAACCTTGGATTTCCCTTAATATCACAAAACAACAATAACAACATTAATTTGGAATTTTAGTTCGAAATCTAGAATTTTGTTTAGAACAAGGTTGAGACTTTAGTTCTAAAGTTGTAAGAAATCACTTTACCAGGGATTGAAATCACCAATTTCAAATTCTCCATCTCAATCGTCACCCTCATCTTTATCACAATGACAGGAAGAATCGAAAATGCATAAAATTGAAACCACGCCCAATACATCGAATTCTTGCAGGCAATTGTTCGAATTTCAATCAAATGCAAATGCCACAAGATCCCAAAGTACCTAAAACAACAATTTGTCGAATTTCAATCACATACAAATGCCCATAAGATCCACAATATTCAATCAAATGCAAATGCCCACAAGATTCTTTCGAAGTCAAAGAATATCGTATTTTCTGTATGACTAAGCCAATGAATTCCCCGTGATCAAACTCAACATCAATGGAACCCTAACACAATCAACACCCCAGTTCGCCATTTCCTCGAATATGACGAATAAACATCAATGAATATGAATTCTCCTCTTTCCTCGAGTCCACGAACACCGATAATAGTATAATGCGGCGAAACAGCAGGATCAAACCTCAAATTAAACCCAACAAAAGGTCCTCCTTTAACAAAAGTGAGTTCGAAATCTAGAATTTTTGTATAGAATTTGATGTTTAGTTTGAAATATTGTATTGGGGTACGAATTGGAGTTTTCCATGGTTAGGGTTAGTGTTTTGGTGGAATTTGGGTAGGGGTTTTCATGGTTGAGTTGGGTGGCTGCCATGGTCATGATTTTAGAGAAGATGAAGAAAACAGGTTTGATGATGAAGAAAAGATGCGGCGTGCCTTTTTTCTCTTTTTTTTATTTGTTAATTAAAGAATATTAAACATAAAATGATAATTGAAGGGGAGAAGTAAAGAAGACTAACAGAAACTTAACACCGTTAGTAGTAATGGCACGTGGAATGAAAATCGACGTCAGTGGCATTTCAGCTAATGCTAAAAATTCAGTGGCTTTTTGGCTATTAGGCAACACTCAGGGGCACCTGAGGAAATTTCCTAATTTCATTGGTAAGGAGAAAGTCTTGGTTCATCTAGTGAATGTCTCAAACATGGGATATTCAACAACATTTTGGTAATAAATTCAAAAAGAAAAGATAAACGGCAACATTGTAATAATATGTATCATGTCTTTTACCAAAATGTCATTAGATGTCCATGTTCAAGACATCCACTGAATGGACTAGGCAAGTCTGTTGGTAAGTGTGACTCATTAAATAATAATAAGCTACTCCCTCCGTCACACTATATTTGTTACGTTTTAAATATTGCATGAATATTAAGAGCTAATTAAGTTAATGAGGTTAGTATGTATTTATTTTAATAGGAAAAATGGGCGTTTGTAGCAAATTAACTCCGTTACTCTTATCAATTGTGCAAGATCACCCCTTAGGTTTAATTAATGAAAATCAACCCCCTAAGATTAAAATTAGGTGCAATTCACCCAAAATTAATAATAATCTTATTTTTAAWATATTTATTTTATTTTTATATTAAATTGAAAAAAGTATTTAATTGCATKTATTTGAATTATTAAATATTTTTGGATTGTATTTTTTGCAATAAATAGTGAAATAGATAGATTAAATTGATTAAATTGAATCTAAATTAGAAATTGTAGGGTGACTTGCTCCAAATAAAAACTAAGGTGCTACATTGCACAATTGGTGCAAGTTAGGGGGTTGATTTGCTACTTTGGGCGAAAAAAAAAACTGATTTCAATGCGTTAATTAATGCTCATGATAATTTAATTGGTATTTTTAATTAATTTAACCAATCACAAATAAGTAATAGTTGACTATGATATTAACATAATAAATGTGATGAATTATAAATCAATATGAAGTTTTTATATAAATGGAAAGATTCCAAAAGTAACAAACTTTTGGAAACACTCAAAAATGTAATACATGACAAACATAGTGTGACGGAGGGAGTAATTGCTAAGTAGCTAACCATTTAAGTATAAATTAATTAAAAACTAAAATGAGTGTAGAAATATAATCCTATGTGTCTTGATAAGTTAAGTGACATTAGCTTATTGTCATTGAAGATGATAAGCTATGGGATGCTATTTATAGTACTTTCCTACTTTTAATTTGAGCCTAGTGTATTAACGTTTTCTTAATTCCATTCTATGACGTCTATCACAACCTAGGTTGCACGAAGACTTCATATAATGTATGATTTGTTGGACACACTGCCCATATATGTCATTCACACACCAAGGCATATAATAWTTTAAGGCATTATTTGAACTTTTTATTGGACATATACGAGACAATGCGACGATTTATTAAACTTTTAAAMATTTTAAACTTGGCTTTCACATTAAATAAAAGGTTTTTCATACACGTAATTGTAAAGTAAGCTTTAAAAAATGAAATGGAAATCACAAACATTTCTAATATTCTTTAGGCAAAATTGCCAACAACTACCCGCTTTTTTAACTTTTTAGAAACAACTACCCACATTGTTACTTAACTTTGCGGACCACTATCTCTTAACAATTTCACACTAACGGTGTTAACTACAACCAATCAAACCACCACGTACCACCACCAAACACTACTTCTAGAGTCCAACCACTACTTCTGGAGCCCAACCACCACCAACATAGCCCTATTCGACACCACCCCCTTCCACAACAAGAAAACCAAGGATTAGCGACCGTCCAAAACAAACCAAAAACGGTCGGTAAAAACGCGGAAACGGTCGGAAATAGCTTTACCGACCGTCTATGGTCGGTAAAGGACGGTCGGTAATCGTATATTATATTATATTATATCTATATATTATATAATATTTATATTATATTATTATTTTTATATCTATATATATATATTATATTATATTATATTATATTATATTATATTATATTATATTATATTATATTATATATATTATATTATATTATATATATATTATATTATATATATATTATATTATATTATATTATATGGCATCGTATTTGTATGGTATTATATTATATATATTATATTATATTGTATTATATTGTTATTATATTTTATATATTGTATATATTTTATTATATTGTTTATATGAATTTATTATTATATTATATTATATTATATTATATCTATATATATTATATTATATATATTATATTATATTATATATTATATTAATATATATATTATATTAATTTATATATATTATATTATATTATATTTATTATATTATATTGTTATATTTATTTATATATATATATATTATATTTATTAATTATATATATATATATTATATATTATATTATATATATATTATATTATATTATATTATATTATATTATATTATATTATATTATATTATATTTATATTTATATATATTATATTATATTAATTATATTTATTATATTATATATTTATATTATATATATATATTATATATATATAAAATATATATATATAAAGTTCATTTAATATATGCTCGTTATAAGTGACCAACTCGCTCAAATTGAGCTCGATAAGTAAACGAGCAAGCTCAAGCCGAGCTCGAACAATGTAAAATTAACGAGTCAAGCTCGAACAAGAATTTTGTAAGCTCGATTATGCTCGAGCTCGGTCGAGTTCATTTAACATTATTCAAACTTAGCTTGAACAAGTTACTCTCAGCTCGACTCGCTCGTTGACATCTCTATTTGTAAATAAAATTGATATTCATTAATTGTTGAATAATTATAAAATAATCACAAATGAAATCTGCTTTTTACATTTTAAATGGATAAAACTTTTGATAATATAATTGTAATTCATAATTTATTTACAAATCTAACATTTGCTCGGAAATTATACAGTACAAGTCTAAATTAATTAAGGAAAATTGCCAACAACTACCACTTTTTGTCGACTTTTAGAAACAACTACCACTTTTTTATTTTTTGAAAACAACTACCACTTTTTTTGAAAACTTTGCGAACCACTACCCGTTAACGGTTTTACGCTACACCGTTAACTCCAAGAACCAAGCCACCATGAACACCACTCCTCACTGCCCTGAGCTGCTACCTACACTGACCACCCGCTTCCATCGGAGCAGCCCACCAGCACCACCGCAGACAAGGCAGCAGCCCACAACCACCACAGAACAGCCACCACCATTTGCGGCGAACATATATGCATTTTTCTCAGCCTTCCCCATTTGTTGGACATGGTTTCTTCATGAAAGTTGTAGATCTTGGAAAAATACATGAAATAGGCTCAAAAATTACTTAATTTGGAGTTGTATTCAAGTAGTTACGCCCTTTGCAAGTTTAAAATCAAAAATCCCCAATTGAAAATGAAAACCCTAAATTGAATTGATGGTGTTTTCCAATTGACTGATTTTCGAAATTGAGGATAGAGTTTCGGTTTTGTGTGATTTCGAACGACTCGAATAGCATGGTGGTGGTGATTTACGAAATTGGGGATTGGTGGTGGTCATTTTCGAAACCTAAATTGGTGGTGGTGGTGGATGGTCGAAATTGGGGATAGAATGCTTTGAAGAATAGCGCGGTTCGTGGGGCCTGGTGGGGTGGTGCGGTTTTGGTTGGGGTGGTGGTGCGAGTTTGGCTGGGGTACGGTGGTGTGGTTTGGGGTGGTTGTTGGGGCTGCTAGTTGTGGCTTGCTGCGAGGGGGAAGGGGTGCTGCAGGGGAGGGGGGAGGAGGTGGCAGGGGGTGGTAGCAGTGAAGGGAGGTGGCAGGGGGTGGTAGCAGTTTAGGAGGTGGTAGAAAGGTGGTTCGTGGTGGTTGTTTGAAGAGAGTTAACGGTGTTAGCGAAAAACCGTTAACGGGTAGTGGTTCGCAAAGTTTTCAAAAAAAGTGGGTAGTTGTTTTCAAAAAATAAAAAGTGGGTAGTTGTTTCTAAAAGTCGACAAAAAGTGGGTAGTTGTTGGCAATATTTCCTTAAATTAACTACTCGTAGACTTTTGTTTGATTGGTTTTCAATGAATATTGGAGAATGTTATCTTCATCTCTAATGTTGTAGCTCTAGGAATTTTTGTTTGCAATTTATTAAAACTATTAGTTTGACATTTGAGTGGAAATGATACATTAGCTTGGTAAAACAATTGCCAAAGTTAATTTGCTTGACGAAAAGGAAGCATATGGTTGGTTAAAATAATTAATTTCTTGGGAATTTCCTCAGGTGCCCCTGAGGTTTGGCATAATAGTCAAATTGCCACCGAATTTTTAGGCGTTAGCTGAAATGCCACTGACGTCGATTTTTCATTCCCACATGCCATTACTATAACGGTGTTAGATATCCGTTATGTTTTCCTCTAAATCTTCAATTCCCCATCGTCTTCATCACATTCAAACTCCATTTTCAATTTTTTCACATTAAACTTCCATCTTCTCCTAATTCAACAATTTTCAATCCCCAATCTACACAATTCACAACAACAACAACAACAACCTTGGATTTCCTTAATACACAAAACAACAATAACAACATTAATTTGAATTTTAGTTCGAAATCTAGAATTTTTGTTTAGAACAAGTTGAGACTTTAGTTCTAAAGTTGTAAGAAATCACTTTACCAGGGATTGAAATCACCAATTTCAAATCATCTCATCTCAATCGTCACCTCCATCTTTATCACAATGACAAAGAAGAATCAGAAATGCATAAAATATGAAACCCACGCCCATACATCGAATTCTTGCAGGCATATTGTTCGAATTTCAATCAAATGCAAATCCCACAATATCCCAAAGTACCTAAACACAAATTTGTTGAATATTCAAATCATCAACAAATGCCCATAAGATTCCACAATATTCAATCAAATGCAAATGCCCACAAGATTCTTTCGAAGTCAACAATATCGTATTTTCCGTATGACATACACAATGAATTCCCGTGTCAACTCAAACAAATGAACCCTAACACAATCACACCCCAGTTCGCCATTTCCTCGAATATGACGATAAACATATATGAATATGAATTCTCCTCTTCCTCGAGTCTACGAACACGATAATAGATAAATCAAAGGCGAACAGCGGATCAACATACAAATAACACAGGTCCTCCTTTAACAAAGATGAGTCGAAATCTAGAATTTTGTATAGAAATTTGATGTTTTAGTTTGAAATATTGTAGGTACGAATTGGAGTTTCCATGGTTAGGGTTAGGTTTTGGTGGAATTTGGGTGGGGTTTTCATGGTTGAGTTGGGTGGCTGCCATGGTCATGATTTAGGAAGATGAAGAAAACAGGTTGATGATGAAGAAAGAGATGCGGCGTGCCTTTTTTTCTCTTTTTTTTCATTTTGTTAATTAAGAATATTAACATAAAAATGATAATTGAAGGGAGAAGTAAAGAAGACTAACAGAAACTAACACCGTTAGTAGTATGGCACGTGGAATGAAAATCGACGTCAGTGGCATTTCAGCTAATGCCTAAAAATTCAGGCTTTTTGGCTATTAGGCCAAACACTCAGGGGCACCTGAGAAATTTCCCTAATTTCATTGGTAAGAGAAGAAGATCTTGGTTCATCTAGTAGATGTCTCAAAATGGGATATTCAAAACACATTTTGGTAATATCAAAAGAAAAGATACAGGCAACTTTAATAATATGTATCATGTCTTTACCAAAATGTCATTAGATTGTCCATGTTCAAGACATCCACTGAATGGACTAGGCAAGTCTCGTTGGTAAGTGTGACTCATTAAATAATAATAAGCTACTCCCTCCGTCACACTATATTTGTTACGTTTTAAATATTGCATGAATATTAAGAGCTAATTAAGTTAATGAGGTTAGTATGTATTTATTTAATAGGAAAAAAATGAGCGTGTATAATAATAATAATAATAATAATAATAATAATAATCCTACTAAAGCAAATCTCACTTTTCCATTTATTTTCCCCAACACCCTTTCATTAATAACTTGTTTTTGGTCCAATGTTGCCCAGATGGTATTTTATTTGCTTAATTATTATGTACACAATGCAACTAAAGAGTTAAGAACAAATTAATAATTCAATTTTAGAAGAAATTATTTGGTGAAAKATGAARGAAAACTAAGTAATGAAGGTGAATGGTGTGTCACCTATTTTTGTTTWTATACGAGGTGTGTAACTTATTTTGGTATATATATATAAAGAAAAATCAAAAGTTTGGAAATATATTGTCCCAAAATAAAGGAAAAAAACTGATGTGGATGCATGAGAAGCAAGTGAATTGTGGGAGAGAATAGAAGGATGTGACATGTGGATTTTAGGGGTGAGTTTTAATATACTTATAGTAGTATGTAATAGTAGTCTAGTAGATAGTAGATAGTAGATGGTACGAGTACTTCGTATACAAAAGGTAAAAAATAATTAATTAATATAAATTAATAAATGCACTTTGTTAGGGACGTCAATGAGCCAATACACTTGTGAATTACAGCTCGCGAACAAACTCGGTCAAAGCTCGTTCGTATATAAATAAACAAGTTTGACAAAAATTTCTAAGCTCGACTAATAAACAAGCCTTACTCGAACAAGGTAATATTCGGCTCATTGAAGCTCGCGAACAACTCATTCAAGTTCATTAATAAGCTCGTCTATAATGATTAACACTCGTTTAAAGCTCGTTCAGCTTTGAATTTCAAAGTATATGAATTTTTTATAATATCGGTCATTTAGATGCTCAAAATATATAACTCTCCTATTAGATATGCTATATTTTTTACTGTAAAATATATTTCTGATTATTTATGTTTAATTTGTGAATAAATTAAATTTATATATTATATTATATTATATTATATTATATTATATTATATTATATTATATTATATTATATTATATTATATTATATTATATTATATTATATTATATTATATCTGTCTCTTATACACATCTAGATGTGTATAAGAGACAGTTCTTACACTCTTTTTGCACCAAATGKWCAAACATAAACAAACAACCAAATCTCTTGATAAGTGGTGAAGTGTTTAAGTCAAAATATTACACGTTTATGCTTGAGTTTAATTAATCTTATCATTATATCCTATGACATCGGCAAATTGTATTATACAACTGGTTGTACCTTCTACGTAGCTCTAAGTGCATCTACACTCAGTTTCTCGATTTTGCTTTTTTTAAAAATAATTTGCAATAATTTGTTTATTTGTAACCACAAATGAAAAGAAAAAAAAACAGATATAGTTATACCTAACGAAATACAACCGGTTGTACTATGCACACGTTTCATGACATCATATTTTATACTAAGTAGCTTAAGTAACTCGTTTACTTGACATTAGTATTAAAAGATAGAATTTATTAACTTGAAGCAAACCATGTTTGCAAGAATATAGCCTTCAATATTGCCCACTTTTCTTGTTGCATGGATTCATTGACTTCTTGTGAATGAACTTTATATTAGGATTACTACAATTAAGCAACCACTTTTTCTGCATGAATTGAAAATGCATTACAGCAAATTATTAATTAAAAACGTGATTAATCATACTTTWAACTTAATTAATTAATAATTAATTACATCAAACACAACCAAGCTATGTATAWATATACATTAAGGGCTAAGCATCATTCTACTACAAAAATCGAAAATTAAACACATACAAAACAATAATGGATAGAAGATTGGTTGATGTATCACAAGCAGGAAACATTGAGGCCTTTCATGCATTACTTGAAGATGAGCCTCACATCCTTGATTACATAGATGAAGTCCCTTACACTAGGACTCCCTTGCACCTAGCCGTGTTAGCTCRAAAGGCCGAGTTTGCGAAGGARGTAGCTTGTTTAAGGCCATCCTTCATAACCAAAATCGATCGTTATGGGTGTAGTCCACTCCATTTGGCTGCAGAAGATGGTCAAGTGGAGATGGTGAAAATATTGCTAGAGAAACTAGTCCCGAAAAATGAGCTGATTCGCGGTAAGGAGAACAGGACTCCACTGCACTCTGCTGCGGTTTCAGGGGAGACTGAGGTTGTCAAATTGCTTGTTAGGGAATACCCTGGTTGTATCATGGACACGACAACTCGAGGCGAAACTGCACTTCATCTTGCAGTGAAGAATCAGCAGTTGGGTGCTTTGTTAGTCTTGCTTGAACAGCTTAATAATAAGTTGGATGGCAATGGTAAGGTGGCAAGTGATGCTGGTGTTACTSATGATTTGCTGAACTATGAAGATGAGGAAGGCAACACTATATTGCATCTGGCAATTATGCTGCAACAACAACAGGTAACTGTCGGCTTTAACCATCACCTTAAGCTTTTGATTCAAATGATCCGACAATCTGTGATCATATGCAATAATTTTAGGTGTTGACCAATAATTTTTATTTAATTATTAAAAAAAACCAAAGAAAACCAAATCCAAAAGGTCATTTTCTTGATCATTATCGTAACACATATCACATATGACCATATCTTTGTTATAAATTATAGGATAGAAAGTGCTTTATTAATAACTTGTACGATAGAATAAAGGTCATCCAATTGAGTATTAGTCTTCCTACATTCCTACTACATGTTTAAATATGTACTAAATATAAGTTTTGAAATTTTCTTCCTCTTTGAGTATCTAATACAAATATTCCCTGTATATCTTTTTCCTTTATACTCCATTCGTTACGTTTTATTGACAACTCTTGGTATTATTTGACAGTGGTAAAAAAATTCAAGTATTGTTAATAAAAACGTAACAAATAGAGTACAAATATGCAATTAAAGATGTAAATAATATATAAACATGGATTGAAAAGCGTATAAATAGTAAATGCCAGGATATTTAAGTGAGGATTATATTACTCCGTACATAGTCAAGTAAACAAGTAATGATGGGTTTGGTATTATTGTTTGCAGATGGTTGAAGCATTGCTGAAGGCTTGCACTAATAATTCAGCTGAACACTAAAAGTGCAATGCAAAGCTAAGGGATAATAAATAAAGCTGAATATATTCTAACAAGGCATACTATAGACCTCTGATTTCCACACTCCATAGTGAAATCTGTACTCCATTTTTGCGATCGCCAAACGATCGTTAAATGGTGTTAGGGTTGGCGGTCACTAAATTGGAGTGCGAATTTAGTGTTTAAAGTGCGGAAATAAGTTGTTGCAGTGTCACCTTCTATCTTCAGCTACTTAGTGTCTTGGTCTGCTTTGCTGTTCTAATTAAAAATACATGCATGCATAATGCATTACACCCACCTTGTCCATAGTTTGTAACATGAGAGCAGCTATGAACTAATAATAATGTAATGTAAGCTACATACATTTTCTACTTATTATCAATTTTTATTTGCATATTTCATATACTTGCAAGTCTTGCATAACCACATAGCTTGTATTTTGTATTAATACCCCATGGTTAGTATATATTACTCTATTATCAGTGTTAACATTTTTTTTATTGATACGGAGTAAGTATTATTAGGGTTAAACATTGTAAACTTTAACCTTAAATTCTAATTAATACATGAGTTCAATTAATTACTTGAGCATATCCATCCTCCAAGTCGGATGAGTATGATCAATTAGTTGGATCACTTTCACATTCGTATCTGAAAATTAATGCGAGGTAATTAACCCTTCCGATTYTTGAATCATCTAGCCACATAAACCCGTCCATCCAAACAACAATGCTATGCCACACAAACTTGGGGCTATAGCCACGTACACGAGGCCTCCAAAATCAAGCTACAAGCAAGAAGGCCTCCRAGACCTAGTGACAAGGGTGTCAAGACTCAAGATGAGTATGTAATCACCAAATCTAGCTATTGTCACACCACAAATATTGAAATTGGCCTTAGCCCTCCTAAATCCTAATCAAATCAAAGCACACATCGATAAGAGGTGTGATCGTGTGACGACAATGAGTCTCGTTGCTTAAGACCTCGGTCACCTCAAAAGGTCTACCATTAAATCATTAATAATAATAAATAATAATAAGAAACCAGCATAACACAACTCATAAATAGAGAATCCTAGATATACAATGGTTACGAAACATTACATAATTTGGTTTGAGATCCTTCATATAATTAGTAGGATTTCTCTTCTTTGGATCAAGATCGACCACTTGAGTTAACTAGAGAAACAAATCCCGACCAACCCCATTAAACCCAATTTAAACCTAACTCAAATACTCCGTATACTCTTCTACTCGAAACGTTAACCATAGYCTTTTCAAAACCGTTTTATAACATTTTTTACGTGTCGGRTCCATTTTTGACGAGTTTCGGCTCGAGCTCGGTAGCTCCACAATTGGTGGGTCGGATCTTTGAACACAGTTTCAATCACTAAAATGTAACTAATCTCTCTATCTTCTTAGTTCTTTCCTTGAAAATCAACTCACCTTCATTTCTTCGTTTCATTTCATTTCATTTCATCCTCTTCTTCTTCTCAAGGAGTTGCTTTCAATGGCAGCATCGACAATGGCGTCGTCTTCTCACTCATTCCTCACCACTCGAATACACTCTTCGTCTCCTCCTTCTCACTCCAAACCTACCTCATTGCGCGCTTCTTCTTCGTCGTCTTCTTCTCCTTCTCTCAAAGCTTCTCTTTCCTCGAATTTTCTCTCCCCTTTCGTCGGAAGTAGCGTCTTCGCTGATTTTTCCGGCCACAAAATCAGGCCTCATTCTCTCACTTCTCCCAGCTCTCGCCCGAAACGAGGCGTTGTCACTATGGTATGGTTTTCATCTTTTGTCTCTTCAATTTTTTCGTTACTGAATTTTTAGGGTTTTTTCCGTAATTTGATTGAATTTGCGATTTGAATTGGTTTGTTGAGTTTGATGTTTGACTATTGTTTGCTTGTGTAATTGTAATTTGTTGTTTCTAAATGGGGGTATATTACGTGATGATTTGCGACTATTGTTGAAACAAATAATTCTAAAGCAGTCCATAATCGAAATGGGTGAATGATTATTCAGTTCACCAAATTACATTTATCTTTTCTTGGTTTTCTTGTTGGAATGTATACATTTTCTTTAATGTTATAATAATATATGATTAGGCTGGTTTACTAGAACGTCACTGATACACCATACATGTTCAAGCGCAATACATGGACATCATATGAAGAATTTGCATGATATAGGTTCAAAATGAAGTATCCCATTGTCAAGTTTTCGACTGAGGTGAGATGAAAAGTGGGAGTAACATAGCTTATATCTTCTACTTGTATGTATGTAGCTCCAGTTGTCRAATATAGCATCCGAAATCTTGAGATGTTGAGCCTGTACAAAGGAGTTCAACTGAGCACCACATTGCAAAATCTCTAGTTGACCCACTTCTTGTAAATTTGTTAAATCTTTGCCACTGATTAATCTTTCCATTAGGAGGGCAAGAAGTTTGGGGAATGGGTGTGAATTTGTAAAAATAGTTAGTGTAGATGTGGCTTGGTCTTTTGGAGATGATGAGATTTATTGGAAATTGATTCAGACCATATGCAGCTGAGACTCTGAGTGTTATTTTCCCAGTGAGTTGTGAGGGGTATCTTGTTGGTTTGTCTTCTATTTACGGTTTACACGTTGAATATTTATAAAGTTAACTTTTCCTGTTGCGCGGCTGTACTTTAAGGTCTTTAAATTGGATATATGGAGTAGCAAAATTTGAACTTACTACTCTATCAACATTGGTTATATGAGATGACTCTTGCTTTGGGATGGATCAGTGGGAAGCGTATTACTTACCAGTGATATGTGAAATAGTTTTCAAGAGAAGAAGGAGGATGAGGAGGATGCTTTTTAGTTTATTTTATTGGATGGGAGACACTTAGGGTCTGCTTACATTAACTGAAATCAACTGAATTGAATGGAGTTGAACTGAACTGAATGGAGCTGAACTGAACTGAATTGAATATTTTATAAGAGAGAGAAATTGAGTTAAGAACTGAACTGAATGGAGCTTAACTGAACTGAATGGAACTGAACTGAACTGAAAATAAGCTAATGTAAACAAGCCCTTAGTTGCACTGAGGGTTTTTCAAGCTAAGCAAGTTTTCTATTCATATCATGGATAATTAGCGCTTTAAGTGAGAAGATTTGAGAGACGTGTTTTTATTCAAGTTGCAGTTTTGACTTTATGATGTAATGACTCTCCTTATGCCTTGCAAATAGATCTAAAAGGCACTGGACTTTATTAGATTTTGAATTATTACTATATTAGTCTGTAAAATGATAACTTAAGTACTAATCTTGTTTCATGTTGGTCGCTTCATTTCTCTTATTTGAGAGTTTTATACTTCATATTAATTGCTATTTGCTTTTATGGGTCCTTCCTCTCTATCCCTCTCCTCTTCACATGTTCCACTTCTTATTATACTTACGTGTTAAAATTATTATGGAACATTAAAAAATCTTTTTGTACTGAGCAAGGCTAGCATTAAATATATGGAGTGATAGATAATAGTGTTAGAAGAAGTTTAAGGGGTGTGAACGGGAAGGTGTCTGTGTCACTCTCATTTGTTTAATTATTGTAAGTTCAAGAAGTTGAACAATTGATAACAAACGAAAGGAATTTAAAGGCATGAAAACTTCTTAGGTGTAGCCGTGTAGGGGACACCACCATCTTTACTTGGTGTGCATGGCACTACTAGCAATGATATTGGTGTATTCATTGAACATAAGTCAATTTTAGAACATACTAGTAGCATTTTAGAACATACTAGTAGTGCCTTGTTCTTGTCAACTTATTTAGATAAGTTTCGTTTAGTTTAGTAGTAATAAGTTCAGTTGAGTAAAAATGAGTTCTACTTAAGAAATTTGTTAAGGTTTCACTAATAAGTTCAACACTTTAGCAAAAATTAGTTGACGAGAACAGGCCAGAAGGGGCTGCAGGCTGCCTCTTGTAGCCAAACTGTAATTCATGTCATTGTCTCCAATAGTCCTTAACTTAACTAGAATTGTATAAGATAAAAAATAAAAAGAAAAAAGACAAAAGCCATCTTGCTTTGAAGGCACAAGCTGATGAATTATGGTCATGGATGAATACATCCTGAATATAATGAATCGACGACAGATGCATATGATGAAGCATGGTGTGGCTCCAATCACATAATATTTTGCAAAAGAAAAGTTGAATTCCTTATATGGCAACCTTGCTGTAGAGGACCCAGTCTCTTGAGTTATGCACCATCCAGTTGGAATATATTTACTCCTTATGCTCCAAATTTTTTTAGGTAAACTGAGCCCATATCTTCTACTCACAAAATTTCCCACTTAGGGATCCTATCCTTATGTGCTTGTAGAACAACACCCAATATCACTGCTTTGGTACCTCCTGAATTATTATGTAAAATAAATTTGTAACATATGTATTGGGATGTAGGGAGTAATTATTTGCTTATCACGATTTCAGTATCTTCATTTTCTGCCAGTCATCAGTTCATATGACAATATTATCGCCTAAGTCATCCATTTGGGCTACTCTTGTAGCTGCTTTAAAGAGGGAAAAAAGGATTTAGGACTTAGAAGTATCAGGTCTTGGATCAGATTGAGAAGTTGTCACAAGATATTAAACTTATCATCTAGACAAATCATTAAGAACATAAGTCTCATGAATCAACTTCAACTATGCATTTTAATACTGTACTTAAATAACTTAATCACACCTCCCTAGAGGCCTAGAGATATTTGGAAACTTGATTTTAAGGATCCTGTTATAGTAAGCTTGCTGCTCTTGCCAAAGGGATGTTCTAGAATAAATATTTTACCATAAGTTATCAATGAAATCCAAAGAACCCACACTATATGACACAATGTTGATTTACTGTCCCACCTCTGATCTATATTTTACCTTAAGTAATCACTAAGCAGGGGCTTTCTCTATATTAGAAAAGTTGAGAATTGCATTTACATTGCTGAGAGGTTGTATGGTAGGATCCTAGACTTGATATGGGCAACAAACCTGCACTTTACCAGTTGACGCAACCAAAACTGTATTAATTTAAATAAGCAGGTTTTGTTCATTTTCATATACTGTATTGCCAACAAAGGAGCATAGTTATCTCTATGCTATTGTGAAGGCTAAAATATTTTAATGCCTCTACTTAATACCCACTATATCTTGTTGCAATATGGTGCCAGCATATTATTTGAAACCAATGCTGCTCCTATCGTGATTCATGAGTCATGACTTATCTCATGTCTTGTGCTCTTGTGGAAATAGACCTCTATTTTAGTTTGCAAAATATTTGAGGAACTTATTGAATTTATCCATTCGTTGGTAATCGCTCTGTTTTGATGGCTGTCTGATTCTTCATTGATGTTCATGGTGATGAAGTGGCATAATGTCTTTGTAATTGTGCTCTGTAAAACACATAATTTTTCAAAGCTATCTCTACGATTGTTTCTATGTTCAGTGAATTCCAATCTAGTCCCCCAAAGTTTTACTATGAGAAGCGGTTGAGAGCTAATTGCTAAAGCTAATAGTCTCTTACTTAACTTTCAAATCACAGGCTTTGGCCAGTCAATAGATGGTCAATTGTATATGTCTCTTGCAAGGCTCAATTTACCAGATTTTGCCAGTAAACACAAACTACCTGCCCTGCCATTTTTGAAAGGGTTTGGATTGCTGATCGATTTTTCTATATTGATAAATGACAGGTCATACCTTTCTCTAGAGGAAGTGCTTGGGAGCAGCCACCTCCAGATTTGGCTTCTTACTTGTATAAGAACCGAATAGTTTACTTGGGGATGTCTCTTGTGCCTTCTGTGACAGAGCTGATACTTGCAGAATTTCTTTACCTTCAATACGAGGATGAGGAGAAGCCAATCTATCTATACATCAATTCTACAGGAACAACAAAGGTGAAATTCTCTTATGGTGTGTTTGGATTGTAGAATTTCATTTGAAATTCTGGAATTGAAACAATTATAGTGTTTGGATGTCCAAAAATTTCAAATGAGAAATTTGTCCAAATTCTACAACTACCAAGTAATAACCCATGAAGGTAAGGATTTCAAATGACAAAGTAAACCATGTCATTTGAAATACTCAAATCCATAATTCAAATGATGCATTTGAATTATAAACATGGTGTCGCTTACTGTCCAGATTGGTTCAAAATTTCTTCTTTGCACTCGTTATCTTGTAAAGTTTTGTACAGATGATTTAGTCAAGTAGATTATTTTAGCAGTGTTAGGAATGAAGTCCTTTTACAATCTGTGATAAAAGTTTGTGGAGGGTCTACATTTTTGCGGATGTTTATCATATTTCTTAATTTCAGTCTCAGTCAATACTTGATAGTCAATTCATGCCCCCCTTGGTAACACATACGTAAATGTGAATCTGTGAATCATCAGATTCTTTTAAGATGTCGGAGTAGCAGATTCTAAAATAATATGAAACTTGTAAAGTTGAATGCAATGATAGCCTAAACTATTTTCTGGTGATTTAGTCCAAAGAACTTTTAACGTGTGGAAGTAGGAGATTCATCCAAAATGTGAAACTTATAAAGTTGAATGCAATAATAACCTAAACTGACATTGTCCAAACCATCATTTTTTGTGAGTTTATTTTCTGGTAATATCTAGTCCAGTTGAATTGTAAGTGCTCTCCTTTTTTTGATTTGTAGTCTGTTTTTGGGCCTTTGGCACTGATATTGTTTATTTTACCTATTCTTCTCTAGGGTGGCGAGAAGCTGGGCTATGAAACAGAGGCATTTGCTATATATGATGTCATGAGGTTTTTATCCTACATTTCTATGTGCTTTCTGTTTATATCTGCTGTTGCTGATTGTTTGACATCCAACATCCAGTATTTATCGATTGCTATCTGATTTTGTTCATTTGTGGTTTGCCTGTTGATGTCGTTCAATTTATTATTTAAATCTAATTTTTAGTGAACAATGAACTGTTAAAGAACTAGCTTTCTTCCATCTCTGCTTCTGTAATTGTCAAGCTCTTTGTTCTTTCTTAGGTATGTTAAGCCACCTATATTTACACTCTGTGTTGGAAATGCCTGGGGAGAGGCAGCCTTACTTTTGGCTGCTGGTGCAAAGGGAAATCGTGCTGCATTGCCATCCTCTACCATCATGATGAAACAGGTCATATTTTATCTCGTGTTGGGTCTTTTGTCTCCTTTAAACATGTATGGTACGTCGTAAATTTTGTTGATTTAAGAAGCCCTTTTCTTTTATTTCTGCAGCCAATCGCAAGGTTCCAAGGTCAAGCAACTGACGTTGAACTTGCCAGGAAAGAAGTAACGAATGTGAAAACAGAATTGGTATTGTGCTGGAATCCATGTTAATTATTTTCTATTCAAAACTGGATAACTGTACATATACCCTAATTTTTATGCATGGCTAACACCATATATTTTTTTGCTTTGGAGTTGGCAATTCATTAAAGTAAAATCCCTTAAATTTTCGTGAGTAAACAAGAACATTTGTGAGACATTTTAAATGGTAGAAGACAATTCTAAGGTTGTTCTTAAGACAATTAGACAAGTATATGTTGGGAAACTGTCGTATCTTCATCTCCTTTTACTTGTTAAAAAATTTCTGGGGAGCTTTTTCTTGAAAAACAGCTATTATCCTCACTAAAAACTTGTGATTATATTGCTCTGTGTAGCTATTAGAGCTATCACACAACAAGATTGTTATTATTCGATATCATGCATGCTTGAGAATAAGCAATTAAGCATTGAGTTGGGTGTGTTGATTAAGTATCGAAAATCAACTGTAGATTGTATGGCCTTGTTTGGGAGATTTCTGGTCGTTAGTTATTTGGTAGCTTATTTTTTTAAAATAAGTAATAACTTATTAGTTCTTCTAAAAAGCTGCATGCATGTGCGTTTTTAACCATAACTTTTTCATCTCAATAATTTCTTCCAAAATCCCTTTAACCAAACATACCCATTAGTTTTATTCTTTTCTATATGGTCAAACCTCTCTTTTCCCTTAAACCACTCTTTTACTCAAAACCCTTACTCCCAAACAGGTCCCATATTTTAGCAGTCCTTGAGCTCCAAAGTATGGGGATTCAGGTTGCATTAGCTCTTTCCTTAAAATTGATTTTTTTTTTTAAAAAAAAAAAATACATTTAAATTTTCTTTTTGGTACCCAATCAAGAGTTTGAAGCATATCTTTAGGCACTTTATGATACTTGCTGCTAGAAAACTAGTTAAGAGTCCTTGGAATAACTATGCTTATTGATTTGGATTGATTAAGTGATTAGAACTTGGAATAATATATGTGGATATAATGGTTCTACTTTGTAGTGCCTATGGAATTGTTGAACAGGTTAGTTGGTTAGGTTATATAGAATTTAAATCTGGGCAGTTAGAAGAGGCTATAACCGCTACATGAAATGTTCGTGTTGTATTGGTGAACCACAATTGAGGATTTCAATAATAATAATATGCAGTATAATAATAAGATATGAACGACCATAGCATATCATTCATTTGTAAACATTTTTACAGGGTTCTTTTAATGTGGACTGTCTTATATTGAAATGTCTACTTGCAGCAGAAAAATATCAATGTTGTGTCCTCAGTTTCTCGCTATAACAGTAATTTTCTTCAGCTGAATACTACAGCCACAAAGCAAAGGCTTTCCATAGCTTATTGATTATTTCAATATTTTTCTCTAATTCTTCTTTTAATTGTTGAGCTCGCGATGTTAAATTAAGAATAACTTCTATTATCTGGCTTTAAGGTCAAGCTGTACTCAAGACATATCGGAAAACCTCCTGAAGAGATTGAAGCCGACATTCGACGCCCAAAATATTTCAGCCCGAGTGATGCTGTTGAATATGGTATCATTGATAAGGTAGTCTTATATAGTTAATATTGTTTCTAATCTAGTGTAGGCCTTTTCTACTCCAGTGTCCTTGAAAAGGAAACCAGATATTTCTTACTAGCATTTCTTTCAATGTCATAGGTTCTGTACAATGAACGGAGCCCAGAGGACAAGGGAGTTATTGCAGACCTGAAGAAGGCGCAGTTTATCTAGATGAAATAGAGACCTTTGAATGGTTGCTATGACTATAATCCAGGTAAAACTTTGCTAGTTCCTAGTTTCCTACAATTATTTGTCTCTTTACATTGTCTACCAAATTTCTCTTTCCTGTATTATCAAGTATATGATTTTTGATGCTTCTATATAATATTCGTATCATGAATAAATACGTTGAAAGTCCCTCTTAACATAGTTACATTTATTCACAATTCGGCGAAACAAATAAAATCTTCTGTCATAGGGAGATCAGTGAATGTTTCCTGAGCTGAGTAACTGACATGATTTTTGGTTTGGTAGTGGTCAACTAATTACTTCTACGAAGTCGAAGTATATCAATTGTGTATTGTCCAAGTGCTATAATAATCTCAGTTATTTTGTACACTGGTTCTATATATATTTTTTGGTGTTTAAAGAGCCACAGGGGCGGGGATGAGAATCGATACCATGATCTCCTTGAATCGGGAGAGAAGTTCTAACCACCTGATTTATCCCTTGCTCCCTTAAGTCTCCTTGAACAGTCTTATAATTTACTCCCGCCATCTTGCATTGTCCATTACACTCTAGAATAAGGTTTAAATAAGGGGGGAGGCAAGCCTAGGTGGAATTGTGAGCTACATTCAAGTATAGGAAGCTTTTAATTATGTTGGCGACTAGATATGTTTATGTTGGAATAGAAGTGGACGCAAAGGGGACTTAAGGGAAGCAATATCGAAGGACAGGTGTTTTGAACGAAATTTATTCAACTCCGAATAAATGAAATATCTACCAATCTTTTTTTGCTTTTCACTTGATGTGAATTAGTACATGGTTGTTTGGTCAGTACACTATGATTTGTGGATAAAAGGGTTCATGGGACATATCTTTTCTGTTCTTGCAGTGGTAAGGGCTGGGTGCATCTGAATTTCCCTTACCCTGCATTGCCAAGTGCCAACAATAGGCAGGCTTGACCACTTGGATTGTTTGGGTTTGGGAATTTAAAGTGTTTCAACTTTTCAGCATGGTTGACTGGTTTTTATGGAGAAAACAGAGATGGATAACTTAAATCTGTGCTGATCTTGTGATTAATAACAACTTTACAAGAGTAAATCGTAGAAATTGAACATTCTGCACGGCACCGGAAAAATTTGCCTCTAGTGTTATACTCATGATTTATGAGATTTTTTAAAATTATTTTGTATAATTGTCAGTGGCTCTGGGTTTTGTCACATTGTTTAGACTACTATAATTTTAATTTACATTTTACTTCCGACCTGTGTTAGGCAGCTGCTGCCTGCTAGACCATTAGACTTTTCTAACTTATTAAGTGGAAGTGCTGTTTTGGTGCTAATGCTATGATGAATGGGACCTAAAGGCAAATTTAAATAAACATTTTAATGGTTTCTTTGGTCCGCCCCATTATGAATCTTTACCTTTTGCCTCCCATTAAGATTGAAGACTTGCTAATTCTATGGTTTTATGAAGTTGAGCCCATTGGTCTTATCTAAAGATAACTGTTTGCTTATWYATTGAATCATTGCCAAGTGGCGGCTTTTGCAGTTTCCAGATAAGAAAGGCTGCTCTRTATAMTCTATATGGCCTYGAGGGCCTTCCCACTTWSTGTCAATTTGAGTTAAAAAGAGACATCTGGATTCTCCGAACTAGTTGTTCTTAATGCTAAGTAATGCTCTACGTCATGAAATTTCATTCTTGTGATTGATAGCGACTTCTCTATTGCACATGTTCATTTTTGGTATTTGCTGCATTCACTAGGGTTCTCAACAACCATTAGAAATTTATCTGTAGCCCAAGCTCTCAAGGTCTTGAGAAAGAGCTCTTGCACTGTTTTCCTGCCACGTTGTGAATTATGATGTAAACCTTTTGTCTAGTGGTTAGGGCCCTGTTCTGGAAGGCTTTGTTAATAATTCCCATTTTCATTGTTTGCTTCATGACGTGTTTCAGTATGCTTCCCCTTTCGACTTCTGTATTCCACCCAATTGAATTATATTGATGATCATTTCAGAAAGTTCTTGGGTAGAACTATTCATGTATATTCAYGAAATGATGTGCAGGAACCCTATGAGCTTGTTTTGACTATCAAGTGCCAACTTTTCCCTGGAGGGCGCACCGTTCATGTGTATTCTTCCCGTTCCGAAGAAGCACTCTTGGGCATGTAGAAAGTATTACTATTGATGACAAAGGGGGTATGTTCAACAAGGGAAGGGGGATAAAATGTACTTATGATTGTTTTAAAAGGTGCTGCCAATTTAAAGATCATGTATATTTTCTTGGCAGGATTACATGACATGGGTTGACGATGAATTGATAATCCCCTGTCAAGATTTTACTCATTTTTGTTATTTTGGAACTATTGAAGTTTAGAAGTTGTCCATAATAATGAAAAGATTTTTCGCCACTGTTATTTTCATACCGAAGTTTATCATTGTCACACTTCGGTACTTGATTGAATCGCCCTCTCAAGAAAATTCTTCTGTTTGTGTATCCAATAGTGAAATTATGTGTGAAATTGTATCATAGTGTGTTGCGCAAGGATGATGTTTTGATTGCGTTGAGCTAATTGTATTAATTGTTTTGTATTAACAGATGGCTATTTAAGATTGATACTTACCTAACTCAAATTTGACTTGAGAAGTACTTTCTAGGTCTTCTATTCACTTTATATTTTGGTCTTGAGAAGTACCTGCATTAGTCGATGATAGGTTGATTCTTAAAGTTTTGGATGAGTTTTCTCAATCGTTGAATTTCATAGTGCTCATTAATGTACTCTTGAAAATGGCAAATTGAAGGCAGTTCCCTTTGTTTGTAAAGTTGCTCTTTGACCTATTATTTGGCTAACAATAGTTTACAATGTACAACAAACTTGAGCTAATTGCATGTCACAAAGTGATTTTAAGTATTGTGATTACATTGTTTTAAGAGCCAAGGACAAAGAAGCGAGGCCTAACTAAATTGATAGAGAAATGGCTTATAAGTGGAAGCAATCATGACTCATGAGCTTTTTAACTATTCAGTTTTGGCAAGCTTTACTGATTCTATACTACTTTATTTTGGTGGAGGACCCGTTCCCCACTTTGCGTTTCCAAATTACATGTCTAGTACCATTCATAAATAAATAACACTACTTTTTGTGTGTATAGATCAATTACAAGGGCGGGGTACATTTATAATGAGGGAGGAAATATTGAGGATTCGATCCTTTAGCGACAGGATAAAAGGTGGGGTTGAAGTCACTACTTCAACCGCTACTTATTTTGCCAAACACTGTCAAATTATAATCAACTTCAACCGATACTAGTCGACAGCTACATCTATCCGTTACAGCTGACTTCTATCTCTACCGCTAGTTTTTCCAAACATACCCAGTATGGAACGGCAGAAACGCTACTTTACCAAACATCACTTTATAGATTAAATAGAGTTTTGATCGAGTCAAAACTCTAAAAGCTACATCCAAACACGCTCTTAAATGAGAAATTTGCCTAAAATTCCATAACTACCAAGTAGTAAGTCTTGGAGGTAAGGATTTAAATGACAAGGTAAACAATGTCATTTGAAATACTTAAATTTCATAATTCAAATGATGCATTTAAAATGAAATCTATCTTTCCAAACACAACCTAAGGTCGATCAAGCACTAACAATAAGATGTACTCGTAACTCATGTAAGCTAAATATGTTACTCCATATTGTGTTATGGTGCCATGTACGACCCAACTTAAATTTTGTGTGACAATTGTCTTATGTTAGGTCATGTCATACTTCCCCCCGAGTATAGCTCAGGTTGTTTGTTTTGGTGGATTAGAGTAGGGATAAGGACTTCTAATTCTCTCTTGTCCCTTGTTGTTTAGATGGTAATAAATTCTAAGGACAAGGTAAAGATTATTGGGTCAGTATCCATGAAAATAATCTAGGTGGACTAGGTATAAGGTGAGGGATAAATATACAAGAAATACTATTTCCAATAAGAAATGTAAGGGAGAGAAGGTTGTGAAAATAATAAGGGTACATTTGTATTTTAATCAAACACATTTATTCCAACTTACCAAACAATAAATATTAAAATTCCTTACCCTCTAAAAAATCTTTATCTCTATGTCCATCCCTTATCTTTCTACTTGTCCTCTAGCCACGCTCGTCTAATCATTTCCTCGGTGTATATTACCCTCTTATGCTCATTCGCACAAAAAAGAAGTAATATACAATTAATATGTTTAATGTGTTCTTAATAAATCCCTTCTTTTAATTACATTAATATGTACCAATCTCATTTTATACCAATACCTTACAAAGGTACATGGTTTCTCTTTCACCTCAATTTAATGTTCGAATTCAATAATAAGGACTATGCGTGTTTTGGCAACCAATGTACATAAATTATTCCAGAAAGTGGTGATACTAGTAGTTTGAAAATTGCCTTAGCTAGTATTTTTAATTTGTTTCATAATGTTCTTATCACTTTCCTTGTTCGAACACTTCATCGATCTCTTTTACTACTTTATAGCAATGTTTCTTTTATTCATTTCTTCATTATTWTTTTTTTTTATCGTGGGATCAACAAATGAGGTTATTCAAAAGATTGTTCTTTGTTAGCTGTCAAARTAAGTGTTCAATTAGCAATATGAATAAAAGTGGATCAATGTCAATAGATATTTTGAAGACAACGATAGCATCTTCTTCAAATTGGATTGGTTGAAAAACTTGAAAAAGACGTTATAGTAATCGGAGAAATGAGACCTATTGTATATATTGAGCTATCATTACATGATTACATCATTACATGCATGATATTTCAATGCAAACAAATAAATTATCTTCATCAACACAACACGAATTTCATGTACGGAGTATGATCTCTAATTCTCTATATATCACGTCCATCTTCATTTCGAGTATGTTCTCTTCAACATATTAGACCTAAACGTAAAAATTTTCGAAAATATTTACTTCCACAAGTCCTACCAAAAAGTTTGATACTATCTACAAATTAAGTCCTACTAAGTTACGACTTACGAGGAATGATCATCTACACATTGTACATGGTTGATAATTTTTGAATATTATATTGATAAAAAAAGATAAATTGCTATTACAGAGAAGTTACATGAAAATCATTGCCAATTTAATTGTATTATTGTCAGCATAGCAGAGGTGAGCAAATAGCGGGTTGAGCCCGGCTATCGAACAAAGAAAACAAACCCATTTGACAAGGGCTATTTGAACTTGGGAAATGTTAAACGAAGTTGCAAACAAAGGCCAGCAGTTCAGGTCAAGCAATGACGTTGAACTCAGGAAGAGATAAGAATGTAAACAAATTGGTAATTGTGCTGGAATCCATGTTTAATTTCTATTCAAAACTGAAACTACATAACCCTATTTTTATGCATGGCTTAACCCATATATGTTTGCTTTGGTATGGCAATTCATAAGTAAATCCCTAAATTTCGTGTACTAACAGACACTTTGAGACATTCTTAATTTAGAAAACAATTCGAAGGTTATCTTAAGAAATTAACAAGATATTTGAAACGTCGTATCTCATCTCCTTTACTTGTTAAAAATTTCTGGGAGCCTTTTTTTCTTGAAAACAGCTATTATCTCACTAAAACTTGTGATCTATATTCTCTTGTGTAGCTAATAGAGCTATCACACAACAAGATGGATTATTCCTGATATCATGCATGCTTGAAATAACAATTAAAGCATTGTGGCTGTGTTATTAAGTATCGAAATCACAACTGTAGTTGTATGGCCTTGTTTGGAGATTTGTCGTATTATTGTAGCTTATTTTTTTAAATAATAATAACTTATAGTTCTTCTAAAAATCTGCACTGCATGTTCGTTTTAACCATAACTCATCTCAATAATTTCTTCCAAATCCCTTTAACCAAACATAGCCATTAGTTTTCTTCTTTTTCGTATATGGTCAAACCTCTCTTTCTTAAACCCTCTCTTTACTCAAACCCTTACTCCCAACAGAGTCCCATATTTAGCAGTCCTGAGCCCAATGTATGGGATTCAGTCTGCTTATCTCTTTCCTAAAATTGATTTTTTTTTAAAAAAAAAAAAACATTTAATTTTCTTTTCCCAATCAAGATTGAAGCATATCTTTAGGCACTTTGTTACTTCTGTAGAAAACTAGTTATCCTTGAATAACTATGCTTATTATTTGGATGTTAATGATTAAACTTCAAATATGTGGATATAATTTCTTACTTTGCCATAGGAATGTGAACAGGTATTGGTAGGTTATAAGAATTATCTGGGCAGTAGAGAGGCTCTACGCTACATGAAATGTTCGTTTGTATGTGAACCCAATTGAGGAATTTCAATAATAATAATACTTGCAGTAAATATTAGATATGAACGCCATAGCATATCATTATTGTAAACATTTTACAGGGTTCTTGTTATGTGACATGTCTTATATTGAATGTTCTACTTGCGCCAGCAGAAAATATCAATGTTGGTCCTCAGTTTCTCGCATAACAGTAATTTTCTTCATGAATACTACAGCCACAAAGCAAAGCTTTCATAGCTTATTGATTATTTCAATATTTTTCTCTAATTTCTTTTAATTGTTACTCCATGTTAAATTAAGAAACTTTATTATCTGGCTTAAGTCAAGCTTACAAACCTTATCGGAAAACTTCTAAGAATGAGCCGACATCGAGCAAAATATTTTCAGCCCGAGTGTCTGTTTGAATGTTCATTGAAAGCTTATCTATTTATTTAATTATCGTTTATTAGTTGTAGGCCTCTACATTCCAGCCTGGGAAAAGGAACCAGATATTCTACTGCATGTCTTTCAGGCATAGTTCTGTAACATGAACGACCCAGAGGACAGATTATTGCAACCTGAAGAAGGCGCAGTCTATCTAGATTAAATAGAGACTCTTGAATGTTCTATGCTAATATCCAGGTAAAACTTTGCTAGGTTCCTACCCATATTTGTCTCTTTACTGTCTACCACATTTCTTTTTCCTTATATAAGTATATGATTTTGTTGCTCTATATAATATTCGATCATGAATAATATACGTTGTGAAGTCCATCTTCAATACATTATCACAATTCGCGAAACAAATAAAATCTCGTCATAGGAGATCATTGAATCGTTCCTGAGCCGAGTAACTGACATATTTTGTTTGAGTGTCACATATTTATTCTCGAAGTCGAAGTATTCATTGTGTATTGTCCAAGTGCTATAATAATCTAGTTATTTTTGTACACTGTTCTAATATATTTTTCTTAAAGACCCAGGGCGGGATGAAATCGATACCATGATCGTCCTTGCAATCGGGAGAGAATTCTAACCACCTGATTTATCCTTGCTCCCTTGTCTCCTTTAACTGTCTTAATATTACTCCCCCATCTTGCATTGTCCATTACACTCTGAAATAAGGTTAAAAGGGGAGGCAAGCTAGTGAATTTTAGCTACATCAAGTTAGGAAGCTTTTTATTATTGGCGACTAGACTTTAGTTGGAATAAAGGACGGCAAGGGACTTAAGGAGCAATATCGAAGACAGGTGTCTTGAACGAAAATTTATTCAACTCGAATAAATGATAATATTCTATCCAAATTTTTTCTTTTCACTTTATGAGATTAGTACATGGTGTGGTCAGTACACTATACTTTGTGAAAAAGTTCATGGGAACAATCTTTTCCTGTTCTTGCAGTGTAAGGCTGGGTGCATTGAATTTCCCTTTACCCTGCATTGCCAATTCCAACCAATACAGGCGAACCACTGATTTTTGGGTTTGAATTAAAGGTTTCAACTTTTCAGCATTGTTAATTGACTGGTTTAGGAGAAACAAGAGTATAACTAAATCTTGCTGATCTGTATAATACAACTTTACAAGAGAAATCGAGCAAATGAACATTCTCACAGCACCGGAAATTGCTCTATGTTAACTCATATTTATGATATTTTTTTAAAATAATTTTGTATAAATTGTCAGTGGCTCTGGTTGTCACATTTGTTTAGATACTATAATTTTAATTCTACATTTACTTCCGACCTGTTAGCAGTGCTGCTGCTAGCCTTAACTTTTCTAAACTATAAGTGAAGTGCTGTTTTTGCTAATGCCTTATATTAATGGACCTAACAAATTTAATACAACATTTTAAGGTTTCTTTGGTGCCCATTATGAATTCTTGTACCTTTTGCCTCCCATAAGATTGAAGACTTGCTAATTCTATGTTTTAATAAGTGAGCCATTGGTCTAATAAGATAACTTTGCTTATTCAGATCATGCCAAGCTGCGCTTTTGCAGTTTTCCAGATAAGAAAAGGCTGTCTGTATTCTATATGGCCTCGAGGGCCTCCCACTTACTGCAATTTGATTAAAAGAGACATCTGGATTCTCCGAACTAGTTTTCTTAGCTAAGATGGCTCTAGTCATGAAATTTCATTCTGTGATTTGATACGATACTCTCTATTGCACTGTTCTTTTTGTATTTGCTCATTCACTAGGTGCTCACAACCATAGAAATTTATCTGTAGCCCACTCTCAAGTCTTGAGAAAAGCTTCTTGCACTTTTCCTGCCCGTTGAATTATTATTACTTTAGTCAGTGGTAGGGCCGCTGGAAGGCTTGTAATCATCCATTTCATGCTTTGCTTCATGACGTGTTCAGTATGCTTCCCCTCGACTTCTGTATTCCACCCAATTAATTATATCATGATCATATTCAGAAGTTCTTGGGTTAACGTATCCTGTTATTCACAATGATGTGCAGTAACCCATGAGTATGTTTTGACTTCAAGTCCAACGTTCCCTGAGCGACCGAGTGTATTCTCCCGTTCCGAAGAAGGCACCTGCATGTAGAAAGTATTACTATTTTGATGCCAAAGGGTATGTTCAACAAGAAAGGGGATAAAAATTGTACTTATGATTGTTTTAAAAGTGGCTGCTATTAAAATCATGTATAGTTTCTTGAGATTACATGACATGGTTGACGAGAATTGTAATCCCCTTCAGATTTTACTTCATTTTGTTATTTGAACTATAGTTTAGAAGTTGTCCATAATAATGGAAAAGATTTTCCCACTGTTATTTTCATACCGAAGTATTCATTGTCCACTTCGGTACTTATTGAATCGCCCTCTCAAGAAAATTCTTCTGTGGTGTATTCCTAATATAAATTATGTGTGAATTGTTCTGGTGATTGCCAAGGATGATGTTTATGCGTGGTAATTGTAATAATTTTTTGTATAACAGATGGCTATTAAGATTGATATTACCTAATCAAATATTGATTTGAGAAAGTCTTCTAGTCTCTATTCCACTTTATATTTTGTCTTGAGAAACCTGCCTTAGTCGATGATAGTATGATTCTTAGTTTGGAATGAGTTTTTAATCGTTGAAATTCAATGTCTCAAATGTACTCTTGGAAAATGGCAAATTGAGCCATTCTTTGTTTTTAAAGTGCTCCTTTACCTATTATTTGGCTAACCATAGTTTACTAATGTACAACAAACTTGAGGTGCTACGTTGCATTCACAAAGTTGATTTAAAGTTTGTATTACATTGTTTTAAAGCAAGGACAAAAGCGAGCCAACTAAATGATAAGAAATGTTATACGTGGAAGCAATTCAGACTCATGAGTTTAACATCAGTTTTGGCAACTTTTATCTAACTACTTATTTGGTGGAGACCCGTTCCCATCTTTGCGTTTCCAATTACATGTCTGTACCCTTCATAATAAAAACACACTTTAGTTATAGATCAATTACAAAGCGAGCGTTAATTTATAATGACGGAGATATGAGATCGATCCTTTTAGCGACAGGATTAAAAGTGGGTTGAAGTCACTACTCAACCTACATATTTTGCCAAAACTGCAATTTAACCAACTTCAACCGATTACTATCGACAGCTATCATCTATCCGTACAGCTGACTCTATCCTACTTTTTTCAAACATACCCAGTATGGGAACTGCAGAAGAAACGCTACTTAACAAACATCACTTTATAGATTAATAGATTTTGATGCGAGATCCAAAACTCTAAAAGCTAATCCGAAACACGCTCTTAATGAGAAATTTGCCTAAAATTCCAAACTAACCATATAAGTCTTGGAGAAGGATTAAATGACAAGAGTAACAATTCATTTAAATACTTAAATTTCATATTCAAATGATGCATTTAAAAAAATCTATCTTTCCAACGACAACCTAGTTCATCAAGCACTTAACAATAAATTACTCGTAATCGTAGCATATGTTACCATATTGTCTCTGGCTTCCATGTACACCCAACTTAATTTTGTGGACAATTGTTTATGCTCAGTCATGTATACTCCCCCCTGAGTATACTCATGAGTTGTTTGTTTTGTGGATTAGATAAGGGATAATGACTTTCTATTCCCTTCCTCTTGTCCCCTTGTATGTTTAGAATGTGATAATAAAAATCTAAGGACAGTAAAGATTTTGGTCATTATCCATGAAAATAATTCTAGGTGGATAGGTAAAGGTGAGGAGAAATTATACAAAGAAATTACTATCTCTGCCATTATAAATTAATGGAAGAGGTAAGTTGTGAAAATAAATTTAAGGTACATGTTGTAATATTTAACAACACACAATTCTTATCCAACTACCAAACAATAATATATTAAAAATTCCTTATCCCTCTAAATAAATCTATTATCTTGTCCATCCCTTATCTTATCCTTGTCCCATCTAGCCAACGCTCGTCTATCATTTCCTCGGTGTATATTTACCCTCCTTATAGCTCATTCGCACAAAAAAGGATAATATACAATAATGTTATAATTGGTTTCTTAATAAATCCCCTTACTTTTAATTACACTTAGAATATGTACCAATCTCCACTTTTATACTCAATACCTATACAAAGTGAACATGTTTTCTCTTTCACCTCAATTTAATGTTCGCAATTAATATTCAAGACTATTTGCGTGTTTTTTGCAACAACTGTACATAAAATCTATCCGAGAAATGGTTATACTCAGTAGTTTTGGGAAAATTTGCCTTAGCTAGTATTTTTAATTTGTTTTCATAATGTTGTATCACTTTCCTTGTTCGAACACTTCATCGATACTCTTTTATACTTTATAGCAATGTCTTTTATTCATTTCTTCATTATTTTTTTTTTTATCGTGGGTCAACAAAATTAGGTTATTTCAAAAGATGTTTCTTTGTTAGCGTCAAAGTAAAGTTCATTAGCAATATGAATAAAGGGCATCAATGTCAATAATATTTTGAAGGACAACGATACATCTTCTTCAAATTGGATGGAAAACTTGAAAAAACGTTGAGTAATCAGAATAGACCTAGTTAAATGACTATCATTTACATGATTATCTACATGCATGATATTTCAAGGCAACAAATCAATTCTCTTCATTCAACACAACACGAATCTTCATTACGAGTATGATCTCTAATTCTCTTATATACGTCATCTCATTCGATATTTTCTTTCAACATATTAGACCTAACGTTAAAAATTTTCGAAATATTTACATTCCACAAGTCTACAAAAGTTATTGTACATCTACATTAAGTCCTACTAGTTACGACTTACGAGGAGATTGATCATCTACCATTGTACATGGTGATAATTTTGAATATTATATTGATAAAAAAGTAAATTGCTTACAGAGAGAATGAAAATCATTGCCATTAATTGTTATTGTCAGCATACAGAGTGAGAAATAGCGTGTTAGCACCGGCATGGTCGAACAGAAAACAAACCCATTTGATCAGCTATGAAACTGAAAGTGTTAAGAAGTTGAAACACTTAAAATAAGTCACAATTTGTGTGAAACTTCCATTATTACCTTTGCCTCGACAAAACCTAACCCACGACTCCACTACTACCACTATGCGGCGCCTTAAGCCAGCACGGCAACTGCATGTGGCTCGCCTAATTATGGCCACATTATCAAAACAAAGTTCTTAATCTTAAACTTCTCGCAAGTGGAGTCCTACCATGGCGAAATCCTAAAACTTCGACACTACCTTCTTCGAAGTTGCTACTGTGTTTTGCTGATTGGTGGTCTGTTGGTGTTAGGGAGGAGAAGAGAAGACAATTACGAAAGTCACAACTTATACTTATTTTTAGTTATTTAAACTTCGTTAACATTTCAGTTTGAGCTTGCACCATGAACTAAAAGGTAAGTTGATAATATGCTGTACAACAACATTTATAATACTAGGTTCCTCATCCCAGAATCAGGCTGATGTGACAAAAAATTAAACACTTCCATACATTTGTCACCAAACCAAAAGTTAGTGTTTGTTAATGTAGATTTAGGATTGACACAGCATTTCCTTTGAACTGAGCAATCACTATAAAGCACTAAAAAACCAATGTTACTTTAATAATTTACTGAGTATTATTATTAATTATTTAATTGCAATTGGCTCATTTTCTAAATCAGTCTATTAAAAACTTATATTAGTCAAAAATTGACTTAACTTACATCCTTTTTACAAGTGTAGGACTGTATGCCCAAAAGTAAGATACCTTTTTAGAAGTACATAGCATATTCATGTAGTAATTCATGTCATATAATCTAGTTT
>SNQN01000567.1:87642-114620 GCA_008642245.1 Bassia scoparia
GAAGCTTCATTCATTCATCAATATTTCTTGTACTATCTCTTCAATTCTAGCAATTTGATTCTCTCTTAATTAACTTCTCTTTTTATTTTGTATATTTGAACAAGATGGAGGTTGTSCTTAATTACAAAAATGYTATGCTTCTTATAACAATGATGTTGTTAATTGTACTTGGATATTGTCAAAACTTTATTTGCTCTAGAGCTACCTATTATGGTAGCCCTGATTGTCGAGGCAATCCAAGTATGTCTTTTTTTTAACCCCTTTYATAATTTYATATGTGTTTTAAKAAAAGTTCCATTAGWGTCAACGTTAAGGTTTCATATAATAGTATCATTYAATTAAATTTATACTTTTACTTTTTCACGCATTTATATATAMATGATGAGTAACTGTATATAAAAGTCTTTTAATTAATAGATTTGGTTGTTGCTTTTAAGAAAACGATGGTAAGTTTTCAAGTGCGTGGTACGTTATATTGTACGGTTACAATATTTAAAAAATTCCTATTATTATTGATTAYAAGGGTAGTAGGTAAAAATTTAATTATATTAGTGATGGATTACAATTTTCAAAAMTTATTTCCTTAAGAGATTTCATAAAGCTAGTTTAAAGTTAACTATTGAATGTTCAATATAACATATTCTCCCTGCTAGTATATAATATCTCCAATATATATGATTTTGCAATTATTTTAATAGTAACAATTATGTATATCTTCTCTGACTCTATGACTTTCATATCTATATTATACTGATAATTATTGTAGATGTCGTATAATTGATTATTAACAATATTATTCTTCCCGTACCAAAAAAACTCTTTTTTTTTGTAGTTTAGAAAAATGCAACATGCAGTTTATGTGAATTAGGTCTATCAGCATGCAAAGTAAGTAATGATTGCTGAGAACAATAACGTTAAYAGCAACACATTGTATATATGTGCATTATTTTTGTTTTACTTATAAAWTTTTTCAAATTAATTACGTTTTTAAAATTAAATGTTTTAAATTAATAATAATAATTTGGATTAATTAATTAATTAATTAATTTCAGGTGGAGCTTGTGGATATGGAGAATATGGAAGAACTGTTAATGATGGTTATGTAGCTGGAGTCCACAGACCATACAGAAATGGTACTGGTTGTGGTGGTTGCTATCAGGTATATTCTCTATTTTTTCATTTATACTATGTTTCTATAATATTCTCATTATTCATTACTTTTAAAATTTAATAATTCTATCACTTTTATAAAAAAAAAATCACTGCAACACTTTGTCCGAAAAGCTCCCTACTTCCTCCGCTCCCGAAACACTGTACTACTACTTGGTACTTGGTAGCATAGTAATTTTTTTGGAACAGAGGAAATAAAAAAAAAAAAAAAATCAAAAAGTTAACGAGTGAAGGACAGTTTAAGTGGTACGGTTAAAGCTCCCTACTTACTTCACTTTTAAAACAGTGTCTTGTAAGGATTTTCCTAATTTTAAAAGTGTTTATTTATTTTACCTTTTAAATTTTGAAAGTTACCACGGTAAAAAAGTTTTTGCTCATAGTATTTAATTAACAGGTCTCGTGTCATATATATTCATCAACTAATAATTAATTATCTATGAGAGTAAAGTATAGCTTGAGAGGTTGAAGCTTTACCCGATTCCAAGCAAAGATAATATACTAATCGTTCAAATAATTGTAATAAAATGAATTTGGTTAATTAGGGTAAACCCACCATCCTACTAATGTCATATGAGGTATTTCAAACTTAATACGAATTTGTTACATCTTTAACAAACTAATTATGGATGATGAAAAACCTAGGTAAGGTGCAAAACAGGAGAATGCACGGACGAAGGGGTGGTGGTGGTGGCAACAGATTTCGGGGTTGGTGATTGGACCGATTTCCTATTTCCGGCCCGGGCCTACGCAAGGATGGCCAAGCCCGGCAGCGAAGCCCGGTTGCTCGCATACGGCATCGTTGACATTGAGTACCGTAGAGTCCCTTGCACCTTTCGTGGTTCCAACCTCATATATAGCGTGCATGAAGGCACCAAGTTTCCTCATTACTTTGCCATTATCATCATTTATCCTCATGACTTATACGATGTTGTTGGTGTTCAAATTTGGCAGGTTTGTTTCTCTCTGCTTCCTTCTTTTCTCACTCCATCCGTAATAAAATAAATGCAACAAAGAACTATTTTATCTCTCACAACTAATAGTATAATAYCCATTTGTTGCTTTTATTTTGTTTCGAATTGAAGGAAGTATATATATTGTTTCTTTGGTATTACAAAGTTACAATCATTAGTACATTTCATTATCATGCTCTTAAAAGTACCGTTAAATAGTTTTCGAAAAAATTAATAAACTTTGACATGCACTCAACACGTGTGTATAGAGGATGAGACACATATGTATTGCCATAAATGTTATATATAAACACTATTTATCATCATGAGTACTTTTTCGACGAACTTTAGTGCATAGTAAAATCTGTTAACCTACAACAATAATGATTTACTCATAATRTACGTGTAAAATATGATTTATGCTTCCTCGATTTCTTGTTAGTTGCTACACTTGATCAAAAAAGCTCTCACATGTTTTTATCGAATATCGCACCTAAATAAAAACAGGGAGAGTAACAGAATAATAGTTGAGATTCATATGCACCCAGGTCTTAGCTAGGTTGACTTTGACATTTCATTCAGCACATATTTGGGCCCCCAATTGTTGGCACATTGGGCTCAAATTGGGCTTTTCAGCCCATAAAAAATATTGATTATATGAGTGTGAAAATGCAGGAGGATTGCAAGGCTTGGAGGCCCATGAGGAAGCCATATGGAGCAGTTTGGGACATGGAGAATCCACCGAGAGGAGACCTTCGTTTGAGATTCTTTATAAGTGCAACTGGAAGCACTGATGATGCCACGTCAGTCGAATCTCCTACTCTAATCCCTGCTTGTTGGGAGGCTGGGGTTAATTATGAACTTGCCATCTCTAATTAGTGCCATTGTTTAAGCTCATAATCATGTGTTTAAACCTCATTCTCATTGCTCTACAACATATATACATCACTTTGATTATCTATTTTATTACTTGTTTGGTGATCATCATTTAAGATTTTGGATTTTGTTGTAATCATGTTTCGATTGTGTTGATTAATAAAATTATTAATAGCAATAAAAGTTTGGGTTCGTACGTTTTGTACTTTTGTGTTGATTTTCTATTGGATGTGGTTATAGGTGAGCCTATAGGGATACTTGTCACTCAATCATCAAGGCATGTAACTAGTACAAGCCCATGTGATAACGCAGAACATTAATATAAAATTAAACACATCTCCTAATTTTTAAAAAAAGAAATTTGGAAGGCAAATAAATAAATAGATAAATTGAAATAATAAATAAAGGTAAATGAAATAAATGAAATAAATAATAATAGTAATATAAGTATGATATGATTTAATTAATTGAGCTTGGCATCTATTAATTGTCCATTATTTCTAAGCAATGGACGAAAGTGAATCTGTATGGCTATCACTTTGTATGTAGGCTAATATTAAGGAGTTGTAATGTGTATGTTTTTTCACTAAAGCTATCAATTGGTTTATATTTGTTCAATCATTTTCAGTTGTGGTCATCTTCATTAGGTTTTTGTTACATGACATAATGGGAGTCAACTAGATATTCTTCCATCCAATCAAACAAGCAACGGGTAAACTACTAAAGTTTCAGTTGATTGTAACACCCGATATTGAAATAAACTATGGAAGTGAATACTAATTTATGAAGAAATTCTTACCGTAAGCACCCATACATTGTACTAGGTTCGGGATCTCGTGTAGTCGAGGTGTAGGTAACTAGTGAACCGGTTATGCATGCTAAAAAGAGTTTATTTATATAAAGTTTATATATCTTTATTATTATACTAAGGGAAAAGGAGGTGGCGGTGAGATGTCCACCTATTAACTATTATTATTACCCTTATGGATTTTTAAATCTATGTACGGAGCAATGATTTGACTAAGTCACGCTTTTTTCAATTAAAATTGTAAAGCAATACATTTATTAAATGGGATGTGCTGGCGATTCTATTCATTGGTGTAAATTCACATAAAAGACATTACTTCTAAATGAATTGAACATATTTAAAAAATAAATTAATATCGATCATAGTTCCTTAAATCGACTCCGTTGCAAATTAATTGTAAAATGAATTTGTCATAATAAACATACTGGGATTGCAAACGAAGTCGCTTTTAAGCTGGAATGGAAGTCACATTTATTGTGAACTTCCGGAATACACCTCCTATTCCCCTCCCTCTAAACACACACATTTCCCCCTCACCACAACAACTGGAATCGAAGAAGATTTCGTCTCCATTGATGGAGTTCGAGTTTCAATTCCTGATCTTTTATGTAGAAGTAGAGAGTGTAGCTTAGATGAGTAGTAGTGGTATGAAAGTTAGGGTTTTATGGGCGGTTCAGATTAGCTATAATCTGTAGTGTTATGTATGTGGACGTTGCTACTAGGGCAAGGGTGGTGCATGTGGACTTGTGGATACGAACGAATGCGTACGTAGCGATAGCTCGGTCTCATAGAGAAGTCGGATTGTGATAATGGCATTCACAATGATTAGCTGTTGTGAATCGGCTTAAGAGTTATGTCAGATCACGTGGGATGACGAGTTTCGTAGAGTATCTTGGTATTCGTGCTGTATATGTTTTGCTAGAACGTTTGAGGCGATGGGGAATGTTGGAGGTGGTGGGTGTTAACTTTCAAACTGTGAGTTCGTTGGAGAGACGATTGGTTCGGACGTATTTCATCGAACGCTTTTGGTGATAGGAGTGGCGATGCAGTGGAGAGTAGTTTGCTAGAGTAAGCATACTGTCTCCACGACCAACGAGGCTTAGCATAGGCGCACAACCCATGCCAGCCCACGCCTAGCGTCCAGGCGCAGCCCACCATGATGGGTTTGGGCGCTAGGGAGGCGTTGGGCTCAGTGGTTGGGTTTAGCGTTTTTTGGTCGAATACTCGCACGCGCTTGGCATGGCGAGACCTCGACATGGTAAGGCTGGGGAGTTTTTTTTGTTAAAATAAAGAAAACTCATGTCCTGTGCTAGCTAGCAGCCTGTTAGTAGGGGTGGGGTGGGGTGGTCGCAGGCGTGGCGTGGGGTCAAGACGGTGGTGGGTATATGTTGGGGGCAAGGGTAATACGGGAAGTTCACACGAAATGTGGACTTTGATTCCAGTAAAAACGGATTTCGAATAGTAATCCCTATGTACAATTTTCATACTAACACACACTATGTACAATTTTCATAGAATTAAGGATGCATCATGTGCACATAAAAATTAGTCATTACATAACTTAAGATATTAAACAACGCCTTGTATATTATTGTGTAACAAATACACCAAAGAATTTATCAAGTTATTGATAATCAAAATTATTATATGCTCTCTAGTAAATATCAAAAGATCGATAAATTTCACATTTAAAAAAGAAAAGTGGAAATTCAAGGGCTTGGCAAGACCTTATCTTTAGTTAGCTAACTGGTTTGTGTATCGGGCAACACTTTAGGTCCTTGGGGTGGTCTATGCTTTCAATTTTTTTCATTTTATGTACACAATACTTATATGTTATATGATTGGGTATTTTGAGATCAATAATAATTTTAATCAAATACGGCGTGGAGTTGTGATATATCCTTTTAATTACAATACTTGAAGTCATGAATTTGAGTATTGTTAACGACATTTTACTCTTTTTTTGTCAAGGGATGATACATCGTATTATGTCGTGTGTGTTATCCCTCACTCTCAGATTCTCATTAATATATCATTATACTATTGTTGCATGATCTACTATAAGTTATACAATCTTGCTAACCAGCGTTCCGTAGCGTTAGTTAAGGATTAAATATATTTCTTTAAAAAAATGATAATGCATGCCAACATTGTTGGGGCCGACTGTCCGGGTCATCCACCTCGTGGGATCACAGACACGCTCCACATCACATGTATATCTAGTCTAGTTACTAAAATAGGTCATAGTTGACATCATCAATTGCATGTGCCAATTTCTCACGATTTATTTTCTTGCYTAAATTGTAAATGATGTCATCTTATTTTTTTTACCCTACCTTAACTTTTCATTTACTCCCCTTTTCCCTATGTTGTTTTTCTCCCTCTTATATCTTTCCTAAGTTATTGAATATTTTTTTTTACCATCTCACCCCTTGAAAAGTTGAATCCTATTATTAATGATGCTATAAAAATCCAAAAATAATGAATCATATGTTGTTTCCTTCTTTTTTTATTAGCTAGGATGCCCCTTTTTCTTAAGATTTTAAGAATTTTTTAAAATAATATAAAGTCGTGTATCGCACGCACGAGTGATAATTTAGTTAGTATGATAGTGTTCGTTTTGGGCCTAACCTACACGGATTTATTTTTGGGCACAACCCAAAAGACCTCATACTAATAGGAGTGCCACTTATAAGGAAGTCATTTCTTCCTTATTCTTTCCACGTGGGGACTTGGATTGTCAATCCCAACGATCCTACCCTCAAATCAAGGATCACATAACTAATTATCTCCCTTTCAACGAAACACCATCTTGAATTGCCGCTATCACACCGTGGAACATGCCACATGACCACATTACTCATGGTCTCCCTTTGAATGAAACACCATCTTGCACCACCATTATCACCACAGGACACATCGCCTGAACTACAACAATCAAGAGGACTTTCAACGTAAGCCTACCAACAYTGTAGCATAGATCACATCGATCGATCTTGTACCGTCGCTATCACACCACGGAACACGCAACGATACCAAAGGATTGTACTCACGCCAATGAGCCACACCGCTCGATCTACCTGCGTGCTTCAACACCAAGTTTTCGTGTCCCAACTGAACGATCGACTCTGATATCACTTGTTGGGCCTTGGCCATCCACCTCGTCGGACTACACACACTTCACAACACATTAGTATGATATTGCCCAATTTGAATCTAACCTGTAAGGATTTGTTTGTTTGACACAACCTAAAAGGCTTTATACTAATTGGAGTGTGCACACATTTATAAGGATGYCATTTCCTCCTTATTCTTTYCATGTGGGACTTGGATTGCCAATCCCAACCTAAATCATGTGTCAATGTGTGTAAATAACACTTCTTTTGATTAAATATATTTATAGATAGTTTATCTAACGTCATGGAGGTTTTGTTAACTTTTGCCAAGTTATAATTAGAGGTTGTTTGGTTGGATGATTGYCCAATTTTCTTATGTGATGTGACCAATAGAACAAAGACATTTGCAGGGGTTTTATGGCTACAAGTATTAGGACATGACTTGTTTGCTTAATGGATTTCGGACCACACATTGTACTGTCCACATCTAGAGAAACATGTATAACCTATCCAATATATGGAGAACACTTGACATCATTTTATTAGCTAATGGTCTTATCAAAAATCTATAAATACCCCAAGGGAAATCAATTGAGATAATCTAGTACCACCAAATATTACACTCTTCCAAGAAGGAAAGTTTTCTAAACCTTTGCTTACATTTACCTTCTCTTAATTACCTACTCACAGACATCGGAGGGGAGATTAATTCTATAGAAGGGAAGGGGAAGCTAGCAAACCCACTCTCCTATCAAGTGAATATTGTGATAGCTAAGAAGGCTACAAACTATGCACGCTCAAGATTCAATGAAATTTATTTTTCTTGTTGTTTGGTTTGACACAAAGAGATGAGGCAATGCAAATTATTTGGTAAATTTCGACTTCACAAACAAGAGAATTTAATTACAATTCTCTCTTGATGATGATAGAGTGGTAGGAATTTGAGCGATTAATAGCCAAACTCTTTTATGCAATGTATTGGGATCATTTTTTTAAAAATACAACAAAAATCTAACAAGGATGATGCTGCTCGTGATACTCGATCATACAAACTTCTATTAGAGTTAGTAATATTCACACAAAAATAATAAAAACTCCTTTCCAAAGAAGAAAGAAAAAAACTTCATTAACTAAATTAAACTTAAAAAAAATCCATTTATAAAGAAATGAAATTTTTAAACAATTTACTATATTTCTAAATATTCAACTGTTTCCTGGCTTAAAGTTATGTTTAATAGCTGTTTCGTATTTGTATTTATAAGATTTTTTGAAAAAAGAAACACAGTTGAAATTATAAAAGATGCTATATTTCATGATAAAAACACTTATCATTAATGAATGCTATCAAATCAACATAGCAAGAGAAATGTTTTTGTTTTAGTTCAAGTGTTGTTTGTTTAAATTTCAAACTTTTTGGAGTTTTTGTATGAATATTTATCATAAATAATACGGGTATAACTTTACTTCAAAAAATGTCTAAATTATACAATATGAATTTTTTTTCAATTCAACAAAAAACAAATTTATATCTAGGGATTTTGTTGCGTTTAATTTTGCCACTACATCAAATGAGTTTTTATTCTAAGATTATCAACAACAAATTACAGACTTACATATATTTGTCATACATAAACACGAACAAATGAAGTACAACAAATTTTTTTTTACTAGCAATTTCAACTTAGCATATATTTCTAGAATTTCTATCTTGTTATGATAGTTTTTATTATTAGAATAATATCATGTCTAATAATGATCATCTAGGAAGCATGACGCACGACAAGGTAACATATTGTGTATCAAAAACAACATGCCTCAGACACACGTACATTCGTGCCAACACGAGAAATGATGTGTTCAATTTTTTTATTATATTTCTGGATGCACGGACACGAATAGAAAAGGTGTAGACCACATGTCATACACGTTTTGAGAACAAAACTTATTTTTCTTCCTATTCTAAACGAAAAACTAACAAAAATACATTATCTTATCCAAAACCCACTAAATTAGCCCAAATTGTGACCTAACTCTTCTTTCTCCCCATTTCCGCCACTCCTTGTCGATTTTTCGACTACTCTTTAATTTGTAGGAAATAATAACCACTATATATCAATAATCGAATCAATTACAATTGATAATAAGAAATAATGAACAAATTTACCAATGTTGTGTCGTAGTATAAACACTGCCTTAGAAGCAAATTCCGCCACAGCCAGTGTAGGGTCAATAACGGACGCCCCCAAGGTATACACAGCACACGCCCGAAGTCGTACACTCGAATATCAAGGTTGAGTTTCTCAAGGAATTGCGTCAATACTCTTTCTAAGGCTTCAATATTTTTAGGTTTAAAATAATAATATGACACTACTAAAAACAAAAAAAAGCCAAAGAAGACCGGTTAAAAAAAGGCCAAAGAATCGCAAATAACCGATCTCAAGATGATAGGGCTCTTAGGTAAAGAGACTGATTATTTAATGCGGTCTCTTAAATCTGTCAAAGAGACGGTGAAGGCTTGTCGCGTACCTATCAAAAATACTATTAGAACTAACCTGCAGTTAGTGGTAACAGGATCGTATCCACGAGGAAACAACAACTACTGATTAATTGAATAAAGCATCTAACTAGCAGAGAGAAGTTGTTTTGTGATTTAAACTACTTAACTAATGATACGATTAATGGAAGAGAAATTTACTATACTGATAAAAGAATCTAGAGCTATGGTTCACTATAGCAGTTTGACAAAGATTTGGGCTCAACAAAATTCATAGCATGGCATAATCAAACAGGATTAAAGTTCTCTCGAATCAATTAAACCATAGAACAACTCCTAACTCGATTTTCGACCTAGGAAAGTCTCGTTTCTACCTATGATGTGATCTTGTATTAAGTTTCAATCGCTAGATCTAGAAACTCGTGACTAATCTATTACGCTATTAAGTCTGACTACCTAATTGAATAACATGAAGAACAATCAAATAGGAATTTAATTAAAAGCAAGCCATGAATTGCATCAACCATTAAATAATCATCATATTGCTATAGATCCCCAATCGCTCTAGAAATAAAACTACTCATCATAATTACACTAAACATGATGATTATAATGTGGAAGAACATAATTAAAGCAAGAATAACCAAAATAATATAAAAAAAACCTAAAATAATTTGAAGTAATGATTAATAAGCTAAAAAAATTCAAAGCATAATCAAAAGTATAAATAATTGAAAGATAAGGATTGAATTAAAGAAAGAATTAATTACCAAGGAGGGTTGCAATTGAATGATTGATGATGTTTCTATGAAAGACCAAAAACTAGGGTTCTTGACAAAAATACGTAATTGGAAATTCTCTCCTTTGAATTATTCTGGAATAAAAGATTAAAAGATGTCTCAAAATATGATTTTTCCCTTAATACTCCCTAAAAAAAACTAAGATAGAAAGCTTGCTCTAATTACAAATATGCCATTACTAAACCAGCAGGAAAGCCAGATAATCAATAAAACGAGCCCAACCGATCGGATTAATGAAAGCGATCGGTTCGCGGCAGATTCGCAGGGCTACCTGCAAAGGCAGATAACTCGAGCTCTGGTGGTCCAAATAAGGCGTGCGACCTATCAAATCAAAGTCCTCGAAGTCTAGTTTCCAATGCAGTTGGAATCGCTCCAATCCGACGTACGAAACCTTGACTTAATGGCAGAAGAGTGAGCATTGTCAAATCGATGCTTGAAACGATCAATCTCCACGTAGCTCCACTCTAACTCCTTGCTACTTCTCCTAAAGCTCCGTAGTGCTCGAAAATGAGTCCAAATCCATCAAATCAATGAAAGAAACTGAAACTCACTAAAAAACACTGAACAAACAAATTAGTAGCAAGGACGGCTTTAAAAAGGCCAAAAACATTCAATTAGCAAGAGAATGAGGGGAAAAACATATATCTATACACTACATCAAACTCCCAAGCCAATCTTGCTTGTCCTCAAGCAGCTAACTAGACTCTCGATCTAAACACGTCTCACCCCATAAAACAACATTCAACATGGCTCGCGACCAATTCCTCAACCAAAGATTCCAAGTAGTTCAATGCCTATCAAAAACATAAAATCATCCAAAACCAACTAGCCATCAAGTATAGAGAGGTGAATAGGACCAAGGAAGAACTATCACTAGTGAACTCCTCTCTTTGTGTGGGGTTAAAAATGAACCCATTCGCTCACACCCACATGTCATAAATGTGCACATGAATCAAGTTTTTGTGGCCTAAAATACTAAAGCACTCCCATCTCACCAACACTCAGTGTTTGAAAGGGTTATCAATAGCACTCAACCTACAAGTCGACTCGAAATGCATACACAACTCAACAACCTTGCAAGGTACTCATCTACAAGACAACAAATGGACACATGTTTATTCAAGTGAGGACTTTAATAGCTTGTAATGGGGTTAAGGTTAGGGGTAGGATAAATTTTGGGATATGTGAGCTAAAAGTCTAACTCAAGGGAGCATACATCAATCAACACTGATAACCAAGTGATAAGGCTAAGATAACTCAAGCAACTCAACTCGAATAACCAAAACTCATACTAAGAACCGCAACTACATCGCATCATCATCTTTATTTTACAACAGAACAAGTGCAAAGGCATTTATGACTAATAAATATAAAATAAAACTTATTTTTGGATTTTTTGATTTTTTTGATATTTTTTTTTTTTTTGATTGAATACATCAACTTTTGCCTGCACTAATACGTAGACCGATGAAATACTCAAGCTAAGGAACTAATATGAAACATTATACACCCAACTATCGACAAACACGAGCCTCCACAAAACACCCACAAAACACACATCACCTCCAATATCTCGCCCCCAAGCCAAAACTTGGGTTACTCGAACAAAGCCAAAATAGGGTTGTAATGTAGGTAATCATGAAATGAAAGGATTCAGGCTCAAAATCAGGGATAAGGGATAATAAGGTTTCTAAAACTGAGCAGGTCCTCAATGAAAGCCTCCTATCATGCTCAACATATGACCAAATAGCCAACTAGACAAGTACGACAAGACTAAGAGATAATGACACCAGGAACTAGCACCAGAAAGAAATTGAATGATATCAATTTAAGCTCAAATCCTCTCAAGTTCAGTTCTTCCTCGTCCAAAGATACATCAGGCTAGTCATATCAGTCATATCAGTCAAGGATCAGAAAAGCACCACAAGTTACCAAGGTCGAGTTCAAGCATCACAAGCATAACACATTTTTCACAATGGGGCACAGGAGACATGTTTTCAAGAGAATTATTTTATTTCTAAGCTACACTATGAAAGCAATACATTTTTTTGTTGCAAGTAAACTCACTCTAATGAGTGGTACAAACTTGGCAACTATCCTAGAAAGCAATTAAAACTATACTAGAAAGCGTAAAACATACCTCACACCACTACATCACACGTGTGCTGTTTGTCTCCCCCCAAGCCAAACTAGTCATGTCCTCAATGCTAGAGGAGGAACGAACAAGCACATCGACTAAGGAGGGGAAGAAGAAAGGTGTGCGAACCCTTGCGACCGCACCAAGCAGATGAAACATTGCTTTCTTGCCATTAGGGTGATGCTTGCGCTTAGATAATAGAACTTTCCTCGTTTTAGCCTTAGAACTAGAAGTAGGTGGCGCTTTCTTTGTCGAACAGTTGGCGTTGCGTGCATGAGGATGTGTATAGAATAAGATGTGAGTCTCATACACAAACTTCAGACAAATATCAAGCCAAAGAACATCCGAGATATAGCCCAGCAACCACACCAACGCCACGCATAAAAGGAGTCCAAAGCCAAATAGTCAGCCACATATCTCCTTAATTCGGTGTGGTATTGTATTAATTAATATTAACCACGAATTGCCATCCACACAATATCAATAGCATCAATCAAATCTGCCACAAGTTCTACCAAAACATGCAGAACTCGCCCATATTGCAGCCAACCGAAGGAAATTTCCAAATTAACTCGATAATTAAGAAACGCAGCACGAAGCAGAGCACGAAGCAGAGCACGAAGCAAGCACGAATTTGTCACGAAAACGCAGCGATATTTCGATCATTCTCCGCTTTAATCCATTGCCAGGAACTCGAAGTTTGTCGACTGATGAACAATTGCAGCGAATTCTTCCAAAACCGACGCGAAATTCGTGCCTCGATGTTCGAAATTGCCGACTGAGAGACGGGGCGAATAGAGCATTTTGGATGTCGATTGAGAGGCAAACCTGGTATGATGTCAGTAAGTCTTCGATATTTTTCGCGTGAATATTAGAGTTCTTGATGCTCTGTTTTCTCCTTCGTACTCGCTGATTTGTTCCTTCGTACTCGTTTTTTTGTTTGTTTCTTTCCCTTTTTTTTTTCTTTTGGGCTGCACTTGAACTTAACGCGATGGGCCTGCAGTAGGCTGATGTGCACTGCGAATCGGGCAGCAGTTCGTACGTCGTTGTGCCCGTTAATCCTCGAAATTTACTGCACTGCGGGGAGGCGCGACTTGCGTATTATACTGCGAGAGGCTGCAGTGTGTACTGTCTATTTGCGCCATAATCATTGCAGACTGAATCAGTGGAGTCCGTATGATACTGTCTTAATCCTTAAATTATGAAGACTTCCACCTGTACAAAGTCATTCTAAACTAAAAAAAAAAAGAATCAGTATACACAAATACTTAACACCCTAATAATGTAACTAAAACCTAATACAACATGTAACTATAAGTAATACTAAGACTACTACTACTAGCTATTAAATAATTAAAAGCACGAAAGATACTATATTAAAATACTAATAAGCACTAAAGACTACTACAATATATATAAGCTAAAAACTAAAACATGCTTTAACTAGCTAAACTAATAAAGGAAACAAAAAAACATTGTGCAAACATCGACGTTTACTCAACGAATCAAGCTAAAACTATGCAATGATTTTCTATAAGCAATAAACTCACGGGTTGCTCCCGCAAAGCGCTTGTTTAACGTCCGAGGCTGACGCATTACCGTCGATTATACTCAACTAACTGGAGGTGGCTCTTGAAGATAATAGATCCATAAGGCATCTATACATCTCTTGCGCACAATGAAATGGGCTTGCGGACCTTAAACTTTCATGCTTTACTTTCGTTTCGTCCGCATAACCAAGGTACAATACACGACTTTAACCTCGTAGGAAGAGTTTAAGCCGTGAATTGTTCATGGCATCGAGCGCAAAATTTGACCAGGCTTGGCGGTACTATTCAAAAATTACCTATATAAACTCACACTGCAGTTAGTAGGAACGGAATCGTATCCACGAAGGAACAACAATACTAATTAATTGAATAAAAGCATCTAAACTGCAAGAAGAAAGTTGTTTTTGATGATTTAAACTACTTAACTAATACTACGATTAATGGAAGATTTACTATATGATAAAAGATTAGAGCTATGTGTCACTATAAGAGTACTATGACACACGATTTGGCATCAACAATTCAAGATGGCATAATCAAACAGGAATCAAGTTCTTCGAATCAATTAACCAATAGAACTACTCATAACCGTACTCTTTCGACGCCTAGTAGTTGTTCTACCTTTATGGTAGATCTTGTATTTAGTTGTCATCGTCCTAGATCTAGAAACTGATTCGTGACTAATCTAATACGCAATTAAGTTCGTTGCACCACTAATTGAATTAACATGAAGAACATCAAATGGATTTAATTAAAAGCCAAGCCATGAATTGCATCAACCAATTAATAATCAATCATATTGGCTATAGATCCACATCAGCATCTAGAAATAAAACTATCCACTTCATAATTAACCTAAACATGATGATATATAATGTGGAAAAGAACATAATTAAAGCAAGAATAATCAAAACAATAAATAAACCCTAAAATAATTTGAAGTAATGATTAATAAGCTAAAAATTCAAAAGCAATTAATCAAAAGTATAAATAATTGAACCAGAATAAGGAATTGAATTAAAGAAAAGAATTAATTACAAAGGAAGGGTTGCAATTTATGATGAATGATTGATTTCTATGAAAGACCAAAAACTAGGGTTCTTGAAAAAACGTAATTGGGGAAAAATTCTCTCCTTTGATTAATTCTGGAATAAAGATTAAAAGATGTTCCACAAATATGATTTTTTCCCTAAATACTCCCTAAAAAAAACTAAGATAGAAAGCTTGCTCTTATTACAAATATGCCATTACTAAAACCAGCAAGGAAGCAGATAATCAATAAAAACGAGCCCCAAGCGATCGGATTAATGAAAGCCGATCGGTTCGCGACAGGTTCGCGGAAGATTCGCAGGCTACCTTGCAAAGCCATAACTCGACGTTGGTGGTCCAAATAAGGCGTGCGAACCTATCAAATCAAGCTTCGAAGTCTAGTTTCCAATGCAGTTGGAATCGCTCAATCCGACGTACGAAACTTGACTTATGGTCAGAAGAGTGAGCATGTGTCAAAATCGATGCTCGTGAAACGATCAATCTCCACGTAGCTCCACTCTAACTCCTTGCTACTTCTCCTAAAGCTCGAGTGCTCGAAATAGAGTCCAAAATCCATCCAAATCAATGAAAGAAACCTGAAACTCACTTAAACACTGAACAACAATTAGTAGCAAGACGACCTTAAAAAGGCCAAAAACATTCATATAGCAAGAGAATGAGGGGAAAACCATATATCTTATACACTACATCAAAACCGGTTTTAAGCGAAAACCGGTCTTTTTTACATAACTAGAGACCGCTTGTACTAAACACGGTCTCTTTGATGTATATAAGAAACCGGTTATATAAATCATAACCGGTCTCTTTGATATATTCTAGTTTAAAAAACATTTAATTTGGGAATATCATATCCATTAAATGTACTAGGTAGAGCGATATTGTGTTGTGCGCCATGACTAAATTCAAATTTCAAATACTAATGTTAAAATGTTATAAATAAACCATACAATTACTTTAAAATTTCTAGCAGGAATAATAAACGAGAATCAACTATATGATACTCTAAGAACAAGTTAGTTCTAAATCATAAATAATTACGATTCTTTCCACACTTTTTCTTCTATGTATAATTTGCAAACACCTACAATAAGAGGATAAACCTTTTAAAAAGAAATAAGATCGAGACCAATACTCAAAACATACGAAGTACTTGTAAAAAACGTCAACAACTCAAATATTTATAGTATAGCTAGATCTCACATTCTTAAATAAAACCTGATTTTTAAAAATCAAACTTCACCTTTATATTTATATTGACTCACTGATTGTTCCACTTCCAGTACGAAGTCACGGTCTTTCTTTATTCGCTATTCTGATCTGCAACCATTTTCAAAGATTCCCTTTGCATGTAACATCATCAATCAAAAGCAACCAAAAAGATAAAATCAATTGATTCCACACCAGTAATCGAAAATCAAGAAAATTAGGGAAAAACAAGGCATTTCATCATTTCGTTTTTGTTTAGGAAAATTTCGAAACAACCTAACAAGATACAAAAACAATTAAACCAAATTCCATGAACATGTGAAATCAACATCGAGTAATATGAACGTTAAAAAAACATTGAGTAATATGAACTGTGTGAAATAAATGGTCGGGTCACCTTCAAAGCCAAGAAACATGCTTTGTCCAGTACCTGGTCGGGTCCACACCACCCACAGTAGGTTCCACTCAAAAACCACAGTATTGCTCTTGAACACCGGTTGGGTCCATGACCACCCCGTCGGGTCCTTCACTAACACTATGCTTCATTTTTTCTCTTCTCGCACACTTCCTTCCATCTATATCGAAATGCTTACACTAGGAGGGTAACTCCTACAATCCCCACTAAAACTTTTTGGTAACTTACTAGATTTCATGATCAACTCGCATTAGGTTGTCATACTTTTAAAGCATAGTTACCATAAAAATCACACATATGGCGTGTGTCCAAGTTAATGAATAGATTCAACTAACCAGGCGGTCACACTTTAAGGAAACCTGTCCACCATATAATACCGAACACATGGCGTGTGTGTCACAGTTAAGGACCACAATCCAACCCCCACTAGGYTGTCACACATTAAGGAAATATATCCACCATAACATCGGTCACATACATGGTGCGTTCGTAGTTAAGAACCACAGTCCAACCCCCACTAGGCTGTCCACATTAAAGAAATATATCCACCATAACATCTGTTACATACATGGAGTGTTCACAGTTAAGGACCACAGTCCAACCCCCACTAGGCTGACACACATTAAAGAAATATATCCACCATGTCACCAACTGAACACGCGACGTGTGTCACAATTAAGGACCGCAGTCCAACCTCCCCATGCTGTCACAATTTAAGGACACATGTCCACCATGTCATCAGAAATAGAACATAACAACACATCACACATGAACTCATGTCTAGATGTCATGATAATTAATATAGACATTTATCTATATATGTTCATTAAAACACAATAACATGTCAATGTAAATAACATATATACATATGGAATAAACATTACCTTTACAAAGATTGCAGGCCCATCACGACGGAGGTTTCAAGCACAAGCCTCTKACTCAACCCCTTTGTAAACGGATATACGAGATCCACATATTGACTAACATCCACACAATGAGCCCCAAATATCTTGTAACTAACACAAAAACAAGCTCAATGACTAGGAACTAAAACAATAGTTTTGTGGAACTTCTCATGTCTCTGCTTTAGTGTTTGCTTTAACCTATAAACAGATTTTCTAACCCTACACACCTTGTGTTCCTTACCAGGAACTGCACAACCAAAAGGTTATTCGTATATACTTCCTTAACTAAAACACCATACACAAATTGCTGTCATAACTTCCATCTGATACGTCACCAAAAAAAAAACACAACGCAAGCACAAGCAAAAAACAAGTATGTTAATTATTTAGCAAAAGGAGAGTAGTAAGGAGTAGTAATCTAACTTGAACTGATAGAGAAAACCACGAGCCATAATTCTCGCTTTGTATCATTCGTTTGTTTCATCAGYTCTCGATTTCGTCTTGAAGATCCACTTGCAACTAAAAGGCTTGCTGCCCTTATGCAAATCTACCAGCTCCGAAATTTGATTTGTCATGAAGGAGGTTGGCTAACTGTCTACAACATCCTTCCACAAATCAGAAACTACTGAGCTCATTTCCTCTTCATAGTTTTAGGATCTTCATCCTGTTCAACAGAGAACACCAAKAGTTCCTCCAGATTACTTGCAAGAACAATGTCAGAACATACAAATGCAGTAACAAAATCTGAACCAAATCTTATCTCAGTCCTCTGTCTCTTGCTTCCTTCAAACTCTATGGATGTAGAAGCACTTATGGAATTTTCTGTTGCACAGAGGATGTCTCAGCAATAGTCCGCATTTCCCACATGTAGCCAAGTAGAACAGAACTCATAAGGATGGACTCTATCGCTTCCTCCACCRTWCTGTTTAACATTCCCCACATGTTGCCTAAAAGACCAGAAATCATAAAGATCAACTTCATCCGCTTCCCCACGTTCTGTTTCTCTTCCCTATTAGATTTTTCTGCTAAGGTATGCCAGGGAGCGAATCCTGAATACATGCTCTCCCTTCACACACCTTTTTAGACAAGACACTTCTTCCCGATTTTTGCTTTCGGTCTGTGACCCTTCTTGTTGTGAAGACGTGCCTCTGAACCTTATCTGTCCATAGCTTCAATCAGATTGCCTTGACAATAATCTACTCACCGAAGTCGTACACTCGAAATCGAGGTTGGAGTTCCTCAACGAATTGCTCAATACTCTTTCTAAGGCTCCAAGTGTTTTTAGTTTGAATAATAATATGAACTGTGTGTATCTCGTATAATCACACCAAAAGGTATTTATAGGTTGTGAATGATATGAGAATCAAAAGACGGATATCCTAAACACGAGAAAGATGACGACCCGGGCGGGTCCGTACAACCGGTGGGTGCTCATGGGTGTAAGAAAAACAGGCTCACGAAAATGCCCAACACTCGATCGGTAAGCCTCCTCGACCAAGAATCCATTTGCCCAAACGAACCCGACCGGTCACCACACCGACGGGTCACCTCCAAAGCCCAAAAATAGTTATCCGGTACCCTGTCGGGTCCACCACCTGCTCGGGTCACCTTTCAAAGCCCAAGAACACGGGCTGCCCAGTACCGGTCGGGTCAACGCCACCACAGCCGTGGTATCCACTTAAAAACCCAGTTTTCGCTCTTGAACCGTCGGGTCCATGGACCCACCAGCCGGGTCCTTCACTAAATCACTAGCTTCGTTAAGCGTGAAATAACCAATTTTGAATGTTGTTGGAGATTTATCAAGGAATTGTATGAGTAATGAGATTTGTCTATTTTGATAAATTCGATTGTTTAAGTGGCAGGTTGACTAATTGTGATAAGTTTTCTTGTATTCATGGCTGTGAGTCACGTGTTTTCTTTATATTTAATAATCCATTCTAGCCTTATTGAAAACATGAGATGTTGTAAAATCTTTACAAAATTGAACAAATAATTTTAGAATGGTATGGATTATGATTTTGAACATACCAGGGAGATGGATACTTCTCCATTTCAGTGAACAAAACTGCCCTTATTGTTTGGTTTGTTTTGATAGGTTTGTAAGACTATTATAAAGTACTCGATCCTTGTATGGATTATTTGTAAGCTTTAAGATTTAAACATTTTGATCTGCACGGACATTTTACTTATTTTAATTTTTATTTGATGAGTGTGATATTATTAAAGCATTAGTTACCCATGTTGACTATAACTTATAAACTTATTTTAATTTTGGATATAATATTTTTATATGCTATTCCCGTGTTCGTCATTTTTAAGTTGCTGTTTTCTGTACTCGTGTCTTGTCGTGTCCGTACGCATATAGTTTATGCAACCTAGATGATCATGACTTGCATTCTTATATCTTTCAACCAACTCGATCATTCCAATTTAATTATCTAATATCCCCAAAATACTAGATTAAGTGACTAAACTACTACATGAATATATAATCATATATATCTGGTAATAAGTATGAGAAATGCTCACACACGGTGCACACACAAAGAGGGGAAAAAATCATTAATTATTAAACTTGTATGTAATTGAATATAATTGATTGTCATTACCCAAACAAAAGCCAATAAGCTCGCATTGTGGATTGAATATAGTCATATACCATACAAGTATATGCTTAATTAGCTACATGTTTACACATGTTATCTCACAAACTCCATCTTACTATTGATTACAATACAAAAATTGAATTTTATATATATTAAAGTATATATAGTAATAATAACTGAAATTGGCTTGAGTCGTTAGCTCCCTAACATCTTTGAGATCGATTTGGGATTAAAAATAATTCTAATTATGAAGGATGCACTTATTTAGGTACTCAAATCCACTAAGTATCACTTGTCTACCAAAAGTAGTGGAGCTTCTCATAGTAGATAAATAAACAAGAATAGCATTAGTTTGACTTAAATAGGAATATAAAAGTAATTAACAGTGAATTTTTAAAGTCAAAGCATTGTTGTCCGTTTCTCTATTAATACATGTAGCAAATTCTGTATATTAGTGGTACACCATTAGCTCTTATTCTTAGTGGATCAAAAAGTATGATGTCAAAATCATCAACTTCTTATAAATATTTGAAGTTGTACTAATGCTTCTTCATTCCAGATTTTAAGCTAATTTTTTACCTAACACTTTCGATTTATTATTTCTTCTTTGCATATTTTCTTCATTGCATATGAAAAAAATGGCCATTGCACTTAGCGAAAATTATTATGCCCTAGTTATGTTAGTCATGGCAATAATGTTACCAACATTATGTTACTCAACGGATGAAATGTGCAAAGCAACCTACTATGGTAGCACGTATAATAAAGCGTTTCCACGTAAGTTATATGTTCAACATCTTAAGTTAAGATAAAAAAAACACGTTACTAAATTAAGTATATCATATATACTGAGTATTAATTTTTTCATTGTAAACAAGCCAATATAAAGATACACATGATTTATATTTGACGTCCTTTTTTTATGTGAAATAGTTGGAGCGTGTGGATATGGTCATCCTTATGGTAAAACTGCAAACGGAGGATTTGTAGCGGCAGTATCTAAACTCTATAGAAACGGAACTGGTTGTGGTGCTTGTTACCAGGTATGTACATACTTAACCTACCTATGCCTCTTTACTATATTACTTCATTCGTCTCGAAAATATTGTAATAATGTTTTTGTTTTCCTAGAACCTATGTCAAGTATAATTTCTTTAGGACTCCATTTGGTAGCAAAACGAAAACATTACACATGAAGTGTATGGTTTATCCTTTATTTATTGAAAAATCAAATTTTACTCCTAAGGGAAAATTGTTTTACACAATGAACTCAATTTGCAAGCTATTATAATTTAAGTTATATGTTTGTTATAATTTTATGCAGGTTAGGTGCAATGCGCCGGAGTGCAACGAGGAGGGTGTGAAGGTCGTAGCCACGGACCATGCCTATACTTACGACGCCGATTTCATCGTAAGTGCCAAGGTATTCGCGAGAATGGCTAAGCCAGGAAAAGAGGTGGACTTGCTAGACTGTGAAGTCGTGAATATAGAGTACGAGAGAATCCCGTGTCGATTTCCGGGCAAAAATGTCATGGTTAAGGTCCATGAACATAGCTACTACCCTCATTACTTGGCCTTCGCCTTCTTGTATCAAGGTGGAATGTATGATATCACCGCCGTTGACTTGTATGAGGTAGGCCATCATTCTATACAAATACTACTCCAATTATATTGATTAACACGTGATTTTAATTTTAAAAAATTATACTAAATYGCTATATATTCTATACAAATACATCATTATTATTATTCATTATATTTTAATTTTATTTATATTCGCGTACCCTAATGTATGTACTTTTTTTAATACGTACATATATATATGTGCATATAGGAGGAAAGCCAAGAATGGAAACCATGCAGAAAGTCATATGGTGCACTTTGGGACATTATGAACCCTCCTAAGGGGGCGCTTACGATGAGGTTCTATGCTTGCGGTAGTGGCACCACCGAGGGCAAATGGATCGTCGCTCCCRATGTAATTCCGGCTTCTTGGAAAGCCGGTCTTACCGTCGAAACTTCAGTTCAACTTTCTTAATTACTCACATAAATCGGAGTATTATTAATAACTATATGTGATTTCTATAATATATATTGAGTTCATGTGTTGTGTATTAGGGATAATACTACAAGTACTATTATTATTAGTAGTAGCTTATTATAGATGATGTGCTATTATTGGCCTATATTTGTAATAAAATCATAAATAAAGTTGGGAGGCCATTGTATGATGGTGTAGATCAGTTTGGTTTATGCACTTACGTACTATGAATGGTTATTGTACTTCAAATTGTTACCACTTAATATCAATTATTATCTAATTAATTTTCTTTTGTGCAAACTTTTTTTTATTTTGTATTTGTATGCTTTTTAGTACTTTTATATTCATCAAAACTATATACTCCTTCCATATTCTATTGATTTATACATTTTAATAATTTCTTCACCATTATATCTTGTTTTTTTTTCATATATGCATATTAATTGTTTTATTCCAATTTAAGATAGACTTTTATTATATTTTATAAGGTTGGACCTCTAACTTTCCTTCGTTTATATACATTTTGTCTCCTATTTATTTTAGGATATTCCATATGGTAGCACTGAGATTTACCATTTTTTGTACGATAGTATACTGAATTTTTCCATTCCACATAGTGACATTGARTTTTTTCCTAATTTTRCATAGCGRCCTCAAACTTGTATAATTCCACATGGTGACCTTAGTTATCAGAATAGCCCAATCTTAACTGCCCTTAACCATCTCACGTCCTCCCCTACCTCAGTACCTCACCACCCCACCTCACCTAGCTTCTAACCCCACCTGCCGCAACCAATGACCAACCACCAACTAATCGCCCACAACCACTACCATTGTTGCCCAAATCAAATTGATTCAGGCAACACTATTTTGAATTGGGGAAATTGTCAAGGCTAATTCCCAGAAGAAGACACACGCACGGCGCACGCACACACACTCGGGGCAAAGCAACATTTAAATAGTAGTAAGCGAGGGAATTTGTGGCAGTTGGATGGCGGCGATAAGTGAGGCATATGTGTTGCGGTTTCTGTACTGACGAAGAATGTTGAGGCTAGGTTAGTGCGGCTAGGGTCGGGGAGATGGTTTTGTGGGTGGCTAGTGAGGCAAGGGTGCCGATAGAAGTACGATGTGGCTAGCTAGTGAGTGGGGTAGTGGTTGGCAGCTGAGGGTGGATGAGGTGGTTAAGGATGTAAGCTTAGGTTAACCATAATTTCACCATATGCATGAAAAAACAAACTTCAAGGCTACTACGTAAAAAATAATACAAAGTACTGGGCTGTGTGTAAAACAAAATTTAAATTATCACCGTATGAAAAATGAAAACCTTAGCTTCTTATTGCTACCATATGGAATTTATTCATTTATTTTTGTCTTTACACCAGATAGACACACAGAAAGAGGAAAAGCAGAATTAGGCAATGAAAACCTTGAAGAAGAAGTATAATAGATAGAAAAAAATGTCATGTATAATAAATTTTTTTACGCAGTAATGATAAACTTTTATTTCAAATAATGTGAAAGTTACAAGCTAAGGAGCTATCTTGTCAATGAATTTGTTGAACTAAACTATTTCTACTAAATAAACCTTTTTTCCAACTTAACTTATTATACTCAAACCTCACAAAATTTTTAAAGAATGAATTATTATACTGAACTGACTTATTTCTACTGAATTAAAATTATTTTATTTAGCTAAACTTTATGAAAACTAATTAACTTATTGAAATAATTGACAATAATAGGACAAAATGGCAAACAATGTTACGTTTGCCATTAGTCGACCTTTAGGCAACACTTTTTACGCTTCGTTACCATCATGCTCTTCTGGGCAACATTCATGATATTTCTAATTTTTTTAAGTATACTATGTCAAAATTCTGATTTTTTTTTATGAGCATTTGAACAAAAAATTTTAAAATAGACCTTTTCACTAAGTTTTTAAGTACATTTATAGCTTATATCTTATTTAAGTTAATTTAATCACTCTCTCATGACACTAACACGTGACATATTTCAGCAAATTGTATATGCTTTTATTTCTTGATGGTAAATATCAAACACAAAGTAATTTATGATTTTTTTTAATTAATGAAGACTACACGCCTACACCTAACTATAGTGCTCCAAAATTATTGATAGCTCAAATCAATATACCACAACAATTGATATATATATATAATATATATATAATATATAATATATATTATATATATATATATATATATATATATAATATAAATATATATATATAAATAATTAATATATATATATATATTACATACAATATATAATACATATATATATATATCTATGTCAATGCTATTTTGTTCTATGTTAGAGGGATCCTCGATAGATGTGATGTTTTTGAAAATATGTTTTACAAAAAATATGTATCATGAGAATGTTAGTGAAATGATGTTGAAATCATTTCAGTTGACAAGTACATAATTTAAATTAGGCCTATGAAGTGAGGTTCTTTTTTTGTTTTTTTATTTTTTCCCTTTTATATATTCATATCGCAATAAAAGGAAACCTAGTAGCCTCATTGAAAGCTCCTCACCTAGTAGAGATGTTTTAACCGAGTATATCAGCAAAATGTATATTTATAAATCTAGGAAATTCTAAGTTATGCCCGTAGGATTTGAGTTTTCAAGGTATAGTATACTCATGCCTTGAATTTTCTCAACCATGTCCTTGAGGTGCCAAGAGCACCAAAAGTGTTCTCTTCTCTTATTCTTCATGGTATCAAACTTCACTTCGACAATCTGCCACTTTTACAACAGCAAAGCAACAACCACTTTTGATCTCTTGTCAAGTCTGGAGAAAACATTGATGCACATTAACGCCTCTTTCAATAGCAAAGGGTGAGGTACAAAGCTTTGTTTTAATCGGAGGCACACTCCCAAGTCGATTACCTTTTAAGAATAATGAGAGAGTGTCTATGATAGAGATACGATAGAGAAAAATAGAGAGAGAGAGGTATAGAAAGAAACGCGAGAAAGATCAAATAAATACTCACTACACATATAATATTATACAATATATATCTATGGTCTAATTGCTATATTGTGTTCATATGTTAGAGGATCCTCGATTAGATGTTGATGTTTTTGAAAAGTTTTTACAAAAAATATGTATCATGAGGGAATGTAAGGGTGAATTGATGTTGAAATCATTTTCAGTTGATAAAGTACATAATTTATAATTAGCTATGAATGGTGTTATACTTTTTTTGTTTTTTTATTTTTCCCTTTTATATTATTCATATCGCATAGAAGGAAACCTAGTAGCCTCCATTGAAAGCTCCTCACCTAGTGAGACTGTTTACCGAGTATATCAGCAAAATGTATATTTATAATCTAGGAAATTCAAGTTAGCCCGTGAGGATTTGAGTTTTCAAGGTATAGAATACTCATGCCTTTTGAATTTTCTCAACCATGCCTTGAGGTGCCACGAGGCACCAAGTGTTTCTCTTCTCTTATTCTTTCATAGTATTCAAACTTCCACTTCGACCAATCTGCCCACTTTTTACACAGCAAAGCAACAACCACTTTTGATCTCTTGTCAAGTCTGGAGAAAACATTGATGCACATTAACGCCTCTTTCAATAGCAAAGGGTGAGGTCCACAAAGCTTTTGTTTCTTAATCGGAGGTCCACACTCCCAAGTCATGATTACCTTTTAAGAATAATGAGAGTGTGTCTATGATAGAGATACGAATAGAGAAAAATAGAGAGAGAGAGGTATAGAAAGAAACCGAGAAAGATTCAAATAAATACTCACTACACTTCGCCTATTTTTGCAAATATAACAAGATTAGAATCTCCATAAAGCAAGTATAATTTGACTTGAATTTGATCCCAATTATATCCTGCCTATTATAATTTGAAAGATACTTTAATTTTACACATTGTGATGTGATACTGTATGGAGAGTGATAACTGGAGAAATTCATTCTATGTTCAAGCAATAGAATGAAGGGACACTAATCATTTCAAAAGATTTATTCTACCTAGACAACATCAAATTTATGGTAATAGTCTTTTATATGTCTGGTTATAACATAAGAACCTTGACATTTAAACATCCCGATATAAAGAACAAATATTTTTAATTTTTTGGTAATTACAAAATATAAATGAACAAATTGATTCTATATTACAAGAAAAGATCGTATGGACACTAATCACATTGGAAGACAACTAGTCATTCCAAAAGAGTAATAGCCGTGCTATTATGCGGTAATGGATTTTTAAAAAACCTGTCTCATACAAGCTTTTTAGCTTTTGCAGTAATAAACTGAATAAGCTTGGCCATGCCGGGTTATTGYCATATACACACTATACTTTCTTTGAAATCGTCATAAGTGCACCATTACTAAAATTAGTAGTGTTTAACGTACTACAGGTTCATGTTAGGTAATATGGGTAAAATGTTGAAGAAGCGTAATGTCGAGACTTTCTCTCTCCATTTTTCTCTTTCTGGGTTTTAATCAAGCTTGCTTGATTGCAATGGCAAGGRATTCTAGGGCAAAGAAAAGCCTGCAAATGGAGATTGAGCTTGTGTCTAAGCAATTTCAGAATTCTAAACACTCAGCGAATGATGATAATAGCTCCATTGATTCCTCGAATGAGCACTCTGAATCGAATGAAATTCTCATGTCGAGGATTGCTTTGAAGTTAATTTAGGAGCAATCCAAATTGCGGGTTAATTTCTTAGAATGGATGTTGTCAATCTATACTAAGAAGCCGAAATCGTGTATCACATGGAGTGAGGAGGTTGAAGGTAATRTTCCTATTATTCATAGCCTTAGTGCAATTAACAACTAACAAGGTGAATGTGGAAAATCTGGGTT
>SNQN01000568.1:7755-50072 GCA_008642245.1 Bassia scoparia
ATTTCTAAATTTGGACTGCTGATTTTATAAGAGTAGGATATAAATGGATTGGTGGAGGCATTGGTGGGACCATCCGAAACAAAGGTTTAGTTTTACTGACCGTGTCCCCGTGCGGTCTGAGTCTCGGCGATCTTCTCGTTCGGTCTGACTGGAGAAATGCAGGCGGTCCATGCTTCGAAGAAATGAGCATTGACTTGAAAATAATAGCCCTAATTCAGGATTAAGGACTACCTTGGTGATCGACATAGGTCTGTTTTTATGTCTATAGCGAAATTTGCATTGCATGTTGACTTGAACTTGTGACTTTGATATTGGGAGAGGGGCAAGAGTTTGATTTTGAAAGAGTCTTTGAGTTTTGGACAGGGCTTGTCTAAAGGTCTGGTTCTAGATATAGTTTGCAAGCAGGTCATTGAATTTGAAAGAGTCTGTCTAGTCTGATTATAGAATGGATTTGAGAGAGTCATTGACAGGAGTCTGTTAGGTCTGGTTCTAACATGATTTGAAGAGGTCTTTGAATTTGAAAGGGTCTTGGTCTAGGTCTGGTTTTAGACATGGTTTTGCAGGTCATATGAATTGAAAGGGTTTGTCAGTCTGGTTTTAGACATGGTTTTGAGAGAGTCATTGAATTTGAAGGAGTCCTTGTCTAGGTCTGGTTCTAGACATGATTTGGAGTGAGAATTTGAAAAGGGGCTTGTCTAGGTTTGGTTAAGACATGATTTGAGAGAGTCCTTGTCTAGGTCTCGTTCTAGACATGTGTGTATGCGGATTTCTGGTGCGGGAGAAAAATTCCAAAACGAAGAGTGCGCGGAACTTCTTGAGCGGCGAGAGATTCCAAAACCCTAAGAGATGCTGGACGGAAATCTTCTGTAGCGGGAGAAATTTCCAAGACCCGAAAGATGTATTTGCTTGAGATTTCTGTAGCGGGAGAAACGTAAGACCGAAAGATGGTTGTGCTGGATTTCTGTACGGGAGAAAATCGTAGACCCCGAAGGATTGCTTGTTGCTGGAATTTCTGTAACGGGAGAATCATAGACCCGAGGATGCTTGTGCTGGATTTCTGTAGCGGGAGAAATCATAGACCCTGAAGGTGCTTGTGCTGGGATTTCGTAGGGAGAATGTTAGACACCGAAGGATGCTTGTGCTGGATTTCTGTAACGCGGAGAAATCATAGACCGCCCGAAGGATGCTTGTGCTGGATTTCTGTGCGGAGAAATCATAGACCCGAAGGATGCTTGTGCTGATTTCTGTAGCGGGAGAAATCATAGAACCCGAGGAATGCTTGTGGAATTTCTGGAGCCGCCCAGATGATGTGTAACAGGTAGCCCCCCAAGTTTCATTGTTGCTTTTGCAAATGACACTTGCTACGACCATTTGTGCTTGTTTAACTTTGAAATTTTTGTTTCCAAAGCTTAAGTCATCGTGATGCTTCGCTTATGTAATTGAAGTTTTTCCCTTATACAACAGCCTTAGAACTTTATTCTAGATCTGTTTGTGTAATGTATGCTATGGGCTAGCCTTCCGCAATGTTCCTCAGAGTGCGGTTGACAACTCTCATGTTCCAGATTATTTGACCCAGTGGTATCGTTTCATGAACTCAGGAGATGGGTAGTGGGACTGGGAGTGCACTCAGTAAACTAGGAAACACTTAGCCTTGAAACTACGGGTTGTATGATATGGCAGCTTATGTATGATGTATGAATGCATGTGTTGTATACTATGAGACTTATGTATGAAGCTGTCTGCGTTTTGTAAGTTATGTTGTGGTTTTGTGTTTTATGCAATGTAATGTATGTGTTTGTGTTTATGCATCCGTCACTCGTCACGCTGTCTCTGTGTTTAATAATCCGCTGCTATGGTGCGGTATATACGCCCAGATCAGCGTAATACGCTCCATTTCTGCGTATATACGCTCAAGGCTTAGGGATTTCGGTCCGTTTTGCGTGGCATTATAAATGCGACGTAGTTTTTTGGGACTTTATGCACCTCGAACATCGTACTCCTTGTCTGTTTTAACTACAAACCTTAAAATTTTATTTCTCTAAGTCTCTTTAGGCATGGCTTGCAAGGGATTTCGCTTGGACTCATGGATACGTGAATCCTCTCAACACGGTCCAATAAGGCGACATTCGTGCATCATTGCAGGTGTTTTTCTTGATGTTCAGGTTGTGAAAAATTTTATATTGCCTTTTTACTTGCTGCCAAAAAATTTTGGAATCTCGTACTCATTCCTTTTGCTTTATCAAATAACTGAAATTACAACCATTGCCTGAAGAAATTAATCGCCATTTTTGGTTTTGGCCTATGGATCATCCTCCTTGGCCCCTGCTTATCGGAGTTCTTTTATCAATTTTTCGAAAATTTCATGGACTTGAGTCGTACATTGTTTTTTGGCACGAAGTCGATTTAATTGAGATTAAAAAAAAATTGACCACTTTTAAGACAATGGGTAGAATTGTGATGCTCATAGGAGAAGCCATTATTTTTTGCCATTTTGTCCCATTAATCTCTTCCGTCAAAGTTCGGAAAATTTTTGCCTTGCTTCTGTTACTCTCTATTGTTGAACATGCGAGGTTGGTCCGTTCACCCTCCTTACTTTGTTTGGCGGGGAGATGTTGCTTGGCTTTGGATGACTTAGAAAATAGTGTCTTTACAAGCTCTTGACTTGTTTGTCATAGTTTTGCAGGTAATAAAGAATTACATTCTTTTAATTTGTTATGAGTAGTAATTCCTGTATTTCTAGTGTTCACGTAAATATTCATTTTTCCTATGAAGATAGGTTGAGGAACGCTTACTTTGATTATCGCCTCCTGGACATGGAAATCGTAATAACAGATGTGCTACTCGTACTTGGCAAAGTGTACTTGTCTGGTACTGAGCAATGAGTTGGGATAGAATCTGCGCTTGGGAGTGGAGAAAGCTGTGCATCAGGTGGGTTTGTTCATGGTGGCGTAATTCAGAGAATGATGCATCGGATGACGAGAGAGGCTTGACCATTAGTGCTTGCGGGCGTTGAATTTTTATTTCCTGTCGTTACTAATGCGTCAGTATGGCATGGAAACAAGATTATCCCACGATCCCTCACTCTATTGTTAAGAGCGTACTCCTTGAAGAGGTGGGTGGATTTTTGGGTTGCCGTCCTAAGCTGGCAGGTATTAATCTTGATGATCGTGATGCGAACACTTCGCGTTTCTACCAGAAGTGGATGACTGCAACAACCGCGACGACTCGTGCTGACCATAGGCTGCGGAGGGAACGAATTTTAGAAGAAACGACCTTTGGAGGATAAAGATGCCTTTGTTCTAACCTAAGCGTTCGGAAAGAACTACTTGCTAGCGCAGTCAAGGACAGACTTGGAAACGGACTGCAATCCTGTTTGGAGTGACTAGGCCCACTACAATGAGGAGAAGTCAGAGGAATCCAAGACCCATACTCAAGAAAAGACTATGCCCCAGAGAAGGAAGATGAGAAGACTTATGAAAGGAAGGAGTGCAAGTAAGGTGGATAGGAGGCAAGTGAGATGGACAAGGAAGCAAGTGCAAGTGATATGGACAAAGAGAAGAAAGATTGACTGCTTATTTTTTAAGTTTTATGAGGCCTGCGTCGCATATTATCTATTAGCACTTATGTGAATATTGAACTGAATAAAAGTTTAATAAAAACACACGCTTTAATTTTGCTTTTACAATATTACATTATTTGTTGTTTTTTTCTTACTTTTTGAATTACATGAGCAAGGCAAATGGGGGGGAATTTATTAATGGGGCCCACATTTAAAAGAAGTTCGCCTACGTTCAATGTGGAATCAGGCCTCTCGTAGTTCATATGGTGGGGAGAAGGGTAGGTTCAAGGCTTTTGTGGCATTAAATGTAATATTTCTTTAATTGGTCCATGTTTGATGAGGCTTGCAAACTCGTCGGCCATTCATTCTATCAACCTCACGGCCCCGTCAGATAAATGTTCCTGACTATGTAGGGACCTGCCAATTTGGACGGAACTTGCCACGAGGGTCTAAAACTTTTTCCTCAATGCCTTAACACCAAGTCACCTTCCTTGATGTTACGAGGCTTACACTTTGTGGAAATGCCTCGTATCCTTTGTTGATAGAATTTGCACATTGTTTAAGGCGGCGAGGCGCCTCATCCAAAAGTGTGAGTTCATACACACTATCTAGCACGGGCCCACTCGGCCTCAGGGATTTTGCTTTCGAGCAAATGCGGAGCGCTGGAACCTCAATTCAATTGGTTGAACTGCTTCTGTTCCATAAACCAGTGAATAAGGAGTGTATCCGTGGGAGTCGAATTGAAAGTTCGATATCCCAAGAGAAAATGGAGCTTTGTGAGGCCCAATCTTAATAAGTTTCAGTCATCTTTTGGCGTTGATCGTCTTTACTTTTTGTTTGCCTGCCTCTACAGCTCGTTGGTTTGCGGCGATACGGGGAGGACCGATGGTGCTGAATTTTGTAGCTTAGCAATCAAATCAGCGCCTCTATTCTGAAATTGTGTTCGTTGTCGCTAAGTGATTTCAATGTGGCACTCAACGCGACAACAATATTTGTCTCAATGAACTTCGCAATGTTTTAGCTTGAAGGGTAGCATAGGAGGTTGCCTCCACCTTTTTGTGGAATATAGTCCGGATGGCGACTAAATGATTCATGCCCACTCTTGTCCTGGAGGAGTTAATCTTTACAATTATTGTCGATGCCCCATGTGGAAAATGACGCCCAAGGGGAAGTGAAGAGGTATATGTAGGATGGAGGTACAATGTTGCAGGTTGGCATTCTATGTGGCACGTGTCACACTTCTTGACAATACGTCGTGACAGTTCTTTTCCATGGTTATCCAATAATAGCCAAGGTTGATGATTTTTTCTCGCCAACATTTATTTCCACTCATATGCGTGCCGCATCAACGCACCATGCCGTTAATCCATGATCGCTTTTGGCCTTCTTCTTGAGCAACTGCAAAGCAATGAGCGACCAGTAGCCCATTTTGTGCAACTCCCTTCGTGTAGCACATAGTTTGATGCCATCGCTTAGGGCCTGTTTTGTGCTTTCTTCGAGGCTTGGGGAGGGTATTCATTGTTTACAAGCATTTCAGATATGTGAATACCAAGGCTCATTTCCTTCACTTGGAGAATGGTCTTGCTCTTCATCTCCTAAGGCATTGCATGACTGGGGCTTGCGCTTCGATGATAATGCATATGGGTTATGATTGGGGATGTTTAATCATCGAAGCTAACTTAGCCAAGCGTCTGAAATTTTGGGGTGGGTCGTTTTTCCTTCCGGCGGAGGTAGGTATAATTATCTTTTGAAATGTCGGGCATTGTCTCTAGATGTGCCTGATAAAGGGCCAAAAACTCTACTTCTGACTTTCCATTTCCAGAGATTCGATTGATGATCAAGGAAGAGTCCCGTAATATCAACTTTTCACTCGAGTGCTTTGGCTGATTCTAACAACCAATATGCAGGCTTCATATTCAGCTGCGTTGTTTGTACATTGAAGTCTACTTCACGGAATCGGCGAGTGCTTTTCCTTCTGGCGATTACAGAAGTATGATTGCCACACCGCATCTTTTTTTGTTTGAAGATCCATCAAAGTATAAACACCAGCCCCGTCTTAGTCATCAATAGATCCTCGTCGGGGAATTCAAAGTCTTTCTGGCTCTACCTTTTTCTCCGGGCGAATTGGCTAGAAATTCAGGACACAATGCTTCCTTGATGGCTTTGGGATATATATTTGAGATCAAATTAGAGCAATAACCACCATCTTGATAGGTGTAGAAAAAAAAAACCCAACCTGAAAAAAAAAATTGGTTGTCTCCCAAATGAGTAATCCGTGATGCAACATCCCGCGTATCGCGTTTGTTGAAAAGAAAGATGCTTTGAATTCATAAAAGTTTGGAAATATCGAGGTCGTACTCCCGAATATTGAGCAAAGGTCAAAGGCAAGGCAAAAATACTTTCCTTCGTTTTTCAAAGGTTTTCAAAGGTTTTCAACACAAAGGTTTTCAAAGGCGATTCTCGATGCTTTTTTGATGTTCATCATGTTCGTCAGCTTTCCTGAATCCGCCAGTATTTTTAAATTATTTTTTCTGATTTTCTATGATTTTCTATGAATTTTTGCAATGTTTTAATACGCAGAATACTGCAGAAAATACATGAAATAATTAGAAAAAATACTCCCGGAAAATACGTGGAACTTCTAGAACATTCTAGAAATCTTGCTTGGAGAGCAAGGGTGTTAGTGCGTCGAATCAAAGGAAATCACGAAATAAATCGGAGGAAATCAAATATTTCGAGGTTTTTGGAAAAAATATGCAAATCATTTGGAGCGTATATGACGCCAACTGTGAGGTTATAGCCAAACAGGAGCGTATAATACGCTCATACTATATCATCGAAAACTGACAAATTGTGAAGGGGAAGATGCGTAATATACGATGCAAGTAAGCGTATATTACGCAGGAAGCAGGTATATACGCTCCTTGCACCGTATATACCGCAGGTTTTCAATGCTCTGTTTTTGCTCGTGCTATAATACTGCCTCTGCCTTGCTCAGTCCGAGACACCACGACTGTCATATGCTTCCCTTAACGCAATACTCTCTCTCTCTCTCTAAACACTCAAACCCTATAATTCGTTTTAGTTCAAAGCACTCGATTCTCTTGAATCAACAAGCGATAACCAAGGTTTGAATTCTGAGATTACTACGAATAATCTCTGTTTCATTTCTTTTATTTTTGACTAACCATTGTTATGAGTTTTTTTAAATAAATTAAAAAAATTGTAGAAACTCACTTTAAATTGTTTCAAGTAATAAGTCACAGTGGTTTGCAAGGTTTTCATGTGTGGGTTTTTGTTTTTCATCTTCAGGTTATTTGTATTTGATACTCAAAACTTTTATTTTTATTCTGATAGCAATTGAAGGCAGGAAGAAGATCGATTGCGGCTTGGGGAAAGCGTTTTACCTGGACTAACATTGTTTCTTTGTTTTCATGTAGCGATTTCAAGGCAAAGGATTCGTTTCATTGTGATTTACAACTAACTTTTGTTTTCTTTTGCAGGATTTAGGGTAAGACGAGTTTGCATATACTTTTAAAGTTTATGCATCATCATATTATTAGCATTTGTCATTGTTGTATAACTTTGTATATACTTTTGCTAAACAAAACGCGGAATAATGTGAATCACTTTAAATCAGATAACTATGGACAACCTGTTTTAGGCAACCGTTCGTTTTACATGAATTAATACAAAGTGTCACAATTTCTAGGGTTAAGGTAGTTCTTTGTGCATAATAGTAACATTCAATAGTAATTCTAGGGGTGGTGAACGCTCCTAGGTGCTAAAAACGTAAGTTGTGTGCATCAATAAATCGGTTTAATGGGAATTACAATGATAACCGAATAGAGGCCGCTACATGCGGGCGACTTGGGTTTAGCAGATCTGAATTCCGTACCATGGTCCGAACCACGATGGTTACTTGATTGGACGTGGGGCCATTGTTTTGGCACCAACGTTTCGGGCATCCCGTGAATAACCTTTCTAGGCACGGTGGGACTCCCCTCATCGACAACACTACAAACGCACCTACGTGCGGGATCGTGGCTCAAGCCACGCAAAAGCACCTCGATGTAGTACCAGGCCGCCGTCTGACCGCTATAAACGCTGAGGGCGAGCGGCCCACGTCCTAACAATTTGGGCGACTTCACTGGGGATATCACGTTAGGTGAATGGACAGACTTGAAACAGTTGTAATTCAGGGGTTTATTGGATTTTGCATGTTGCATGGTGCACTTTCGAATAAGGTCGCGCCTTACGGACTTGGTCTCACTAATGGGCATGTTCTATGCTCGAGACTACCATAAGGGGATACTACTTGGGTTCATGTGGTTAATTGACCGATGGCTAAGGCAAAGTCCTATCCCGCCCATAGCGTGGTGTGCCACCTGTGTTACTTGATGCGCTGTGCATAAGGGGTATTTGGCATACATCGCTAATTGCGTGGTGAAAACTGGATCAACTCTGCCCTTAGGCGGGTAAACGTCTCTGACTTTAACCTAGACTGACCATAGTTGGCCTGCCGTCGCGTGCTTGATATATGTGTATTGTATGGGTCCTAGCCATTGTACAGTTCTTACTTACAACACTTGCATTAGCCATGGTCATCTTTTAGTTTCACATCATGCATCCCATTAGCATAGTGACTTTGGGTTGACTTCGCCTTAGTCTGTGACCGTAAGTCGAACAGACTTTGACCCTAGTCTTGACCCTTAGACCATTAGAGTCTCATTAGAGTCCTCATAGACTCTGATCTTAGGTCTTGACCCTTGACTACGTAGGGTAGGCACAGATTGACCTTAGACGTTGACTTTAGACCACATTAGGTTTTGACCTTGCATTCGCAACGTAGGCTCGACATAGGAGTGACCATAACACTTAGGACATATGCATACATTCCCCATGTGCATTTGGTGCCCTTTCAAAAAAAAAAATTAAAAAAAAAAAAAAATTCAAAAAATTCAAAAAATTTTCAAAAAACGAAAAGGCACCTTGCATTCATACATTCATTCTAGGGAAAGCTGGCCATAGAGTTAGGAACATCCGCCTTCTGCATCTACTGCATTCATACATTTATATGCCCAGGAAGTTTACTAAGGGTTTATTTCTTTTGAACAGGGGTGAAGTCGTTCCAAGCCTCGCTGACCAAAGAGTTGGCCCATCAGCAACCAGTCTAGACCTAACCTTCCTTTAATCCTTCATTGATCCTCACCCAATCCAAACCTAGCTCCTCTACCTCTTGATCCTAGCCCATCCAAGCCAGCCTTCCTCCACCTTCATCACTATCGACCTAAAACACAAAATGGCCTCCCCAACAAGAAAAGTAAAAGCTTACGAGCAGTTCAACAGCTTGAGGCTTAAGATCAAGGAATTGGAAGCTCGGCGCCTTCCTTGGACAGCTGTTTGAAAAGGCAATCAAAAAAGCCACCGACCCACACTTCCTACCAAGAACCAACCTCCTCTTGACCCCGAACCTTGCAACCAAACTGCCAAAGGATTTCTCAGCCGAAGACGTACCCAAGTTCAAGCCAACTGATGAACTTCGATTCCATATAAAGGGATTTAAGACCACCATGGATTAAGGATTGACCTGCTTGTTTCCAAGGTCTTTCCCTTTTTCCTTGGAACCGATATTCAGAAGTGGGTCTTTTCCACTTCCTAAGAAAGAAATAGCTACTTGGGAAGACATCGTCCACGCATTCATGGCAAGATATACAAGGGTTATCATTCAACCAAAAATCCTTCCGAGAGCTTGAAATCCAACCAGGGAGAGAACGAGGGGTTCACCAACCTATTTGACTAGATGGGAGGAGTTGCCTGCACATCCTAGTCTCCGCTCCTAACTGAAAAGAGATTGGTCAAGACCTTCATTTCCAACTCAAGCCGGAATCAGTCATTCTAAGTATCGAGGCCTCACCACATCGCAAAGGGTCTACGACAATTGGAGTGGACCATAAGAGAATGTCTTCTACGAGTCTTAGCTTTAGGATCGAGTCGGAAGTCCTTTCCCTAGATCTATGTATCATATTTCTTTTCCATTTCAAGTCTATGTCATTAGGTTTAAGTTTCTGCAATTAGCTCAATGTAATAAAATTCTTTTGTTTTTAATAGAAGTTTCTTTTTCTCCATCCTCTTTAGCCTCCATTAGTTTTGCTTCTAACTTTAATGGAATAAAATTAATTGATTGACCTACAATTCAATGGACATTGCCAAGGAGGCCTTCTTTCATGCTCCAACAAAACAACCTCTTCCTTTCCATTCGTTCTTCATCTATCAAAATCCTTGCAACCTTTGAAGCCATAAAAACTATCATTCAGCCTATCATCTTTCATCACCCAATACGACCCTATACCCTTTGGACCAAAACGGTGCGTAGGAAAAGACATGTGCAAAAGAAAAAAAAACAGAGAGAAAATTAAAATGGGGCAAAAGCAAAAAGCAAAAAAATCAAAGTTCAATGCAATCATCACAATGCAAATCAATTTCAGAATCCAAATCCAAAGTCCAAAGGCCCAAGCAAAAAAGCAAGAGTATAAAAAGCACACTGCGCACACGTGGGTCATTCGTGATCATCAAGCCTTTTTCAAACCCTAAACACAACCTCACATTACATTAAACCACAAAGCCTCTCACCGAGGCATTGTCCAATCATTCACGAGAACTACGAGGTTGATTCCGTAAGGATACGTAGGAGCCTCTTCTCGGGTCCGCGACCAATAAGTAAAATTCTGAGGTTCATCATAAATGGTTTGATTCCTTAAAGTAGAAGCACAAATTCTAGAGGAACCCGACTATGACTCGAGTTTGAACCTACATCATCTAGCCAACCACATCAATTCCCCATTCACCTACCCTTAGTACAAATTTTAGCCTTGTCTTTTCTTGAACCTTTAGCCTAATTCTTTATACAACCTTAAGGGTTTCCTCAACGTCTTTAGGCTATCACTCTGCAAGCATTCATCATGCATCCTCCAAGCATCGCATGCAGGCATCTCCTCCATTTCTCTCTCATCGGGTATTAGCTCGGTTACTATTTGGGACAATCAAAATCACATTCCTCATGCAGCATTCAGCAAGTTACTGATTTGTGGCCCCCCCCCCCAATAAACCCACATCCCTCATTCCTTACCATTACCCACCACGACAAAAGCTAGACAAAACCCATGACTCCACAACATTACTTGCTTACATCACCATTGCCCTAACTCGAGGCTCAGCAAGCTGGGGGCTCACCATAAACCAACCATCAACACCACAAAGCCATTCTACACGCCCAAACCCATGGGTTTGGGGGGCTCACTTGCAATCACAAGCATCGCTTTGCTCGAATGGGGGTTGAGACGGCTCCATCCCACAATCCAAAGCATCTTACCATTAATCTATCTTCCTTGGTCATTTCAATGCATTAGATCTAAGAATAGACACTGCATTACATAAGTCATTGCACATTGAGTTTCAAACTGTCATCATGCATATGTGTGTTTGCACAAACACCTTACAGTCGCACATTTGCACAACACATCACCATTACATTCAACATTGCAGATGCACCATCAACACCGAGGCTAGGGCCCATCTTACATGCATGCCTGCAGACGCCTATACGGCATTCATACCTGTAACGCGATCGTTGGCTAAACGCAACGTTCTTGCCGAAAAGCCAAGGTCAGCCGTAAGGGAGATTTCCTGAGGAACGAGGGCGTTTCCGAAAGGAATATATATCATCACAGCCTATAAGGCATTCATCGCATTACGCGATTGTGGCTACACGCAACTTTCCCCGAAAAGCCACAGGTCAGCCGTAGGGGAACTTTCCGAAGGAACGAGGCGCTTCCGCAGGAACTTGCAATACTTGGACTGTCGTCTTACGAAGATTTTTTCGTCTCTTCAGACTCAGTCAAGTGGGGGCTTCTTCAACACAACAGCTCCTTTGCAGCACCTTGGGTTTTGGAATTTTCTCCCGCCCAGAAATTCCACATATATGCACACTTCCGGGTCTACGATTTCTCCGCTACAGAAATCCCAGCATAAGCATCTTTCGGAGCTAAAAGATTTTCTTCCCGCTACAGAAATCCAGCACAAAACATCTTTCGGGTCCAGATTTCTCGGCTACACGAAATCCAGCATCGCATCTTTCCCTGTGTTTGTTGTTGTTTTCTTCCACCGCTCACACGAATCCAGCACAAAGCATCTTTCGGGTCTACGATTTCTCCCGTACAGAAATCCAGCACAAGCATCTTTGGTCTAAATGATTTCTCCGCCGCTACTAAAGAAACTAAGCACAGCATTTTTCGGGTCTTATGGTTTCTCCCCGCTGACAAGAAATCTCAAGCAAGCACATCTTCGGGTCTTGGAATCTTCTCCGCTACAGAAGTTCCGTCAGCACATCTTCGGGTCTTGGAAACTTCTTCCCGCTACAAGAAGTTCCGTCAGCATCTTCTCAGGGGTTTTGGACATCTTCTCCGCTCAGAAGTTCCGTTCGCAGATTTCGGGTTTTGGAATTTTCCTCCCTGCACTAGAAATTCCGCACACAACACACGCAACTCTCCCGAAAAGCCAAGGTCAGCCGTAGGGAGAAAACCACCCAGGATCCAGGCGCTTCGAGGGCATAACAACGCATGGGGCGGCGGTAACAGGTAAAACTAACATTTGTTTTGCAGGTAACGGCGTAAAGGTAACTCAGGGTCGCAGAACGTCCTTGAGTTGCTCTCGCGTCCCGATCGAATATTTGACTTTCGTCTTACGAGACTTATCGTCTCTTCAGACTCAGTCAAAGTGGGGGCTTCTGTAGACACCTGAAATGTGTCCCCAATGAGTAATTCCGTGAATGAAAACATACCCGCGTCTTCGCGTTTGTTCGAATCAGAAAAGATGCTTGAATTCATAAAGTTGGAAATAGCGAGGTCGTAACTCGGAAATATTGCAGCAAAGGTCAAAGGCAAGCAAAAATACTTTCTTCGGTTTTTTTCAAAGTTCAAAGGTTTTTCAAAGGTTTTCAAAGGCGATTCTCATGGCTTTTTGATGTATTTATGTTCGTTCACATTTTTTTGAATCCGCCAGTATTTAAATTAATTTTTCTGATTTTTCCTATGATTTTTTATGAATTTTGCAATGTTTAATACGCAAAATAGCAGAAAATACATGAAATAATTAGACAAATACTCCGGAAATACGTGGAACCTTCTGACAATTCTAGAAATCCTTGCTTGGAGAGCGGGTGTCTAGGTGCGTCGAATCAAAGGAAATCACGAATAAAATCGGAGGAACAAATTTTCGAGGTTTTTGGAAAATATGCAAATCATTGAGCGATAATACGCAACTGATAGCGTATATACGCTCAAACAGGACGTATATACGCTCATACCTATACATATCGAACTGCCGAAAATTGTTGAAGGGAGCAGGTATATAGCACGCTGCAAGTAAGCGTATATACGCAGGAAGCAGCGTATATACGTCACTTGCAGCGTATATACGCAAGGTTTTCATGCCTCTGTTTTTTGGGGCCTCGTGCCTATAAATACTCCTGCTTGCTAGTCCGGGACAACACGACTTCATATGCTTCCTACGGCATACTCTCTCTCTCTCTCTCTAAACACTCAAACACACTATACATCGTTTTAGTTCAAAGCATCGATTCTCTTTTTCGAATCAACAAGGAAACAAAGGTTGAATTCTGAAGATTACTCACAATAATCTCTCTCACTTTCTTTTAATTTTTGACTAACCATTGTTATGAAGTTTTCTAATATAATTAAAACAATGTAGACTCACTTTAACTTGTTTCATGTAAATTGTAGGCGTTTTCACAGTGTTTGCAAGTTTTCATCTGGTTTTTTGTTTTTCATTTCATTATTATTATTCATTGTCAATAACTAACAATTCTTTAATTCTGTACAATAGCATTGAAGGCGAAAGTATCCATTGGCAACTTGGCGTTTTACCATGGAACTAACAATTGTTTTTCTTTGTTTTCATCTAGCGATTCAAGGCAAGGATTCGTTATTATGATTTACAACTAACTTTTGTTTTCTTTGCAGTTTAGGGTAAGACGAGTTTGCATATACTTTAAAGTTTATGCACTTCAATATTATTGGCATTTTGTCATTGTTGTAAGATAGACTTTGTATTACTTTGCTAAACAAAGACAGAAATAAATTGAATCATTTAAAATCAGATTAACTATGGAGCAACCTGTTTTAGGCACGTTTAAACATGAATTAAATAAAAGTGTCACAATTTTAGGTTTGGTTAGTCTCTTGTGCATAATAGTAACACACTTTCATAGTATTTCTAGGGTTAGAAGCTCCTAAGGTGCTAAAAACGTAAGTTGTGTGCAACAAATAAATCGGTGTTTTAATGGAATTAAATGAGACCGGAATGAGGCCGCTACATGCGGGCGAATTGGGTTACGATCTGATTCCGTCCAATGTCCCGAACCACGACTGGTTACTTGATTGGACGTGGGGCATTGTTTGGCACCACGTTTCGGGCGTCCGTGATACCTTTCTAGCAAGGTGTAGCGATCCCCTATTCGACACACTACCCCAACGCACTCACGTGCGGGATCCGTGGCTCAAGGCACGTCAAAAGCACTCAATGTAGTACAAGCCGCGCGCCCGCTATAACGCTGGGGCGGCACGTCTACAATAGGCCCCACTCATAGCAGGTTTTTCTCCAGGAATACTTAAAACGGATCAGCTTGGAGACAATCGGTGGACTGTGGGTAAGAAGTAAATGCGCGCTTTTGGTTGCCCAAACCAATGCAAGTGCAGAAGCTTTTCTGTATGGAATACCCTCATCTCGTATTGGAAAAACTTTTTGCTCAAGTATTATGCCATTTCCTTCCCGTTGGCTTCTTTGAGCAGCATTGCTCCAGCAGCTGTTTGAGTGATCAGTAAGGTTAGAGCGTAGTGGTAAGCCAGGAACTGGTGGTAAGGACTGGGGGGTTGGAGAGGTACTCTTTCACCTTGTCAAAAGAGCTGTTGACATTCATGTCCCCAAGTCTTTGGTTCAATCTTCTTAAGGCTTGCGAAAAGATGGGGTTCACACACATAGTGAGTTTGGAGATGACCTGCTGATGTATTGAAGACGTCTAAAAATCCCTCGGATTCCTTTTCGTTGAAGGTGGTTAGAGGGACTTATGGCTTTTGATTTTTGAGGGTCGATTTCGATGCCCGGCTGCTAATGCATTACCCAAGAAGCTTTCCAGAAGTAACTGCAAATGCACATTTGGGATTGAGTCTCATCTTGTATTTGGCGAAGCCTCTCGGAGAACTTTCTTAAATACGAGCGTTGTGATCCTTTCGTTCCTTGCTTTACTATCAATGATCATCAGAACATAAACTTCCACTTCCTTTTGCATCATGTCATGACAGAAGGGTAGTGAGAAGCGCGTGATAGATGGCTCCGGCGTTTTTCAAGCCGAACGGATGACTGTGTAGCAATATTTCCATGGGGTGATGAAGGTTGTCTTCTCCATGTTTTCAGCCATCTTTACTGATTATATCCTGCATATCCATGCCATGAAGGATAACAGAGCGGTATTTGCAGTGTTATACCAGGATGTCTATGTGTGGTAAAGGGTATCATTCCTTTGGGCGCTTGCTTTGTTAAGGTCGCGGAAATCAACACACATTGGACTCTTTTTCCATCACTTCTTCATGACTAGGACTACATTGGAATCCATTCTGGGTAATGGCACTGTCTTAATGAAACCTGCCTTAATGCTTGACTACCTTTTCTTCAATCTTGAGTGCTATAGTCTAGAGTGATGCATCGTAGCTATTCTGCCTTGACAGGTTTTGCCCTAGCAACTGGTATGGTATGTTCGGCAATCTCTGGTCGATCCCTGGCATGTCCTCTGTAAGACAGCCGAAAACATCTTTTGTATTCCTTTGAGAGTCCTGGATTAACTGCTGCCCGTACTCTTTGTCAAAGTAAAGGGTCTGAGACATATCATTTTATCAAATTGGGGCTCATCATTGCTAGAAATGGTGGATTGTCTTCGGTGTCTTCATGATGGTGTTTTTTGCTCATGGGTTCTTATGACCATTGCTTTTATAACAAAGTTCATCAATCGCTTGTTTCCATTTTCAGAAGCGTATGAATTAGCAGCAGTCATTAAGAGGAGACGCCAGATGTATAGCGGAAAGTAAGCCACAAAGGCATAGTCTTATGATTCAGAAATCAATTACTCCGTGCAAAGCAGAAGCCGTCAGAGAGCTGAGAGAACATGTATCAGTACGCCAAAACTGAAGGGGGATGTTTATTCATCTCTGGAGCTGTCCAACATGACGTACACGGTAATCGCTGACTCTCGCTACACTAGCTCCCCTAAACTTAGGACTAGACTCAGACACTTAGTTTTCAGAACTTCTCAGACTCAGATTCTTCAAACATTGGTCCCTCTCCAGCAGTATGAAACTTGCGGCCAACGTCGGGTTGTAAAGTGATGCTGGACTTTGCAATGTGGATTTCCCTATTGGCTTTGGATTTTCATGGGAGATGCAATCGATAGTTACCGGAGCGCCAATGAAGTAAGAAAATTTAACCTTTTGATGGTAAGATGAGGCGACGGCGCTTGTTTCATGCAGCCAGGGCGGACGGCGATTGAATGAAAGTTTTTAACGTCCATTCATGGAACTTACCATTTTTTCGATTGGTCTAGCAGCATATGTTGAGCCATATACTCGAGAGCTTGTCTCCTTGAATTAATCGTAAGCACGAATTGTTGAGTATTTAGCTTGAAAATCATCTATTGCGATTCAAGCTTTGAGCAGTCCTTAATAGCAAACATTGATGGCAGATCCATTGTCTACCAAAGTCATTGGAAAATGTTGAGACCTCGGCCAATTGCACATCTCACAGTGAGAGTTGTGAATGGGCGCTTGAGGTGATGGGAGCTCCTGTGTGGTGGCCGAGGACATCGTCATCGAAATAGCTATGTAAAGGAGAGACAGCGTGGTTGTTATGAATTAACAACCCTTCTGGAGTTTGTCTAGCTCAAGATGACATTTGTTCAGTGAGAGTTTGAGTGAGAGCCTCTCGGTGACTTTTCGAGGTGACGATCAACTTGCCAACGTTAATTCGGCTTTTGGTTTCTTAAGTTTTGTTTGATTAATTGGATTCTCTTCTTGGTTGGGAATGATTTGAGTAGTATGCAGTGTCATGCTGCGGAGTGGCGTTAGGAAAACGCCCACTCCTCGTGAGTACAATGCACATCATCTGGTGCCTTGAGGATATCTTGGGTCCTAGGAATCTTCTTCAAGTCTTCTCCAATCATGGGCTTGTAGGTCGCCGGACGCCTTTATTGTAGTCGTCGTCATCGTCGCTGTCCCATATAGCCCATTACAGAAGTGTCTATTGAAGAGTAGGGTGGACATTGAAGCTTGACCCACTGGAGCAGATGAGTGGCATAGGGTCAAAATTTTTCTCTCATGACAAAAATCATGAGAGTCGTAAGGGGGTTGGATGTGAATGTTCGACTTTTTTGCACCTGGGGAAAGTGGGAGCTTCCATCTTCTACCAAAATGTTTTTGGATCAATCCTTATTTATAGGCATTCCTCAAGTTGTGTGACCTCTGCTTATGGTACTGTTGCAGTATTTTGAGGGTTTCCCCATTTTTTTTGGCGATCGCTTCTCTGGACAGGGTTAGCTTGCATGCAGAAACATATTGTTTGAAGAACCAGAATTGTCCTTCTTGTGTTGTTCCATCTTGGTTTGTTATTGTTAGAGCTGTTTTCTTTCAATAAGTCAATCCTCAATTGGAATACCAATGTGGTAGAACCTTATCGAAGTATCTAGGCCCAAATAGCGAAGATGGTTTTTTGTATCTTGTTGTAAGTTTGATACTGAACTTTACATTTCAACTTCAGGAGGAGCAATGAACCAGTCGTGCCAGTTTCTTTCATCTAGAGGGAACGCACGTAAATACCTCTTTCTCGGCCTGGTTTTCAGAATTTTCTAAGTTCGCGAGAAGAGGTTTGAAGTTTTGAATGTTCCCCTTGTAACGAGTCATAAAAAAAAAAAGCAAGGGCAAACATCTTCCCAAGTTTCAAGTTCCTTCTCAGACAAGGAGAAAAACCAATTTCTGACACACGGTGCAAGCGAGAGTGGAAGACCTTCGGGTCAAGGCAGAATCGACCCGCCTTGAGAGACAACGGTGGCTTTAAAGGCCTTGAGATGGAAACTGGGATCGTCAGTAGGCTTGATTGAGGGGATCATTGGGCCACGAAAAACTGTCAGGAGTTTGGCGGCAGGGGAGATCTCATTCTCCAAGTGTTTTTCATAGTTAAGTTGCACCATCCAAAGTGCCTTTTGAACTTTTCTCTCGCATGTTCTTAGCCATGGCAGCAGAAGAAGAGTTGGCGGCGAGATTTTCCACCATCTTAGCTAAGTTTGGGCCACGGTTGTCAGCGACTATCCATCTTCTAACGTGCTCGTCGCTCATGGTGAATGATTGAGATAGAGTCTAGACTTGGTTGGTCTTGAAAGGTTGCTTTTGCGGAGATGGGATGGGTGGCGTGATTGTCTGCTCACGAATAGCTTTGAATTGCCCTTACGAGTCCAACGGGGTGGCTCAATGTTGATTCTGCCAGTAACAAGACACACGATTAATTGGAATGCTTTCACATGACTCAGAAGACTCTGCATGACCTTAACATGACCGGTCTTCTTATCTGCCATGAACCTAATGCAAAACTATATGAAGCATAGTCTCCTTTTCCCTCTTTTTTTTTTTGGGAAAAGGATGACTCTTTACACATGATGGTGTATATGTCAATGTATGTTGAATCTATGTCTAACTTAAAGAGGTCATGCTATATGCTTATGTGATCGTTAAGTCTAATACGTACAAGGCTAGAGTCCTAGTCACATATGACTTCAAAGAACCACGAACATGATTGATGAAGTTCAAACCACCTAGGGTCCATTCTAGGAGCACTGATGGTCGCTGGGTTAAGCAAAAGATGTACATGCCTAAAGTAGAGCTTGGTCCAGTTTTCACCACTAGCAATTAGCGATGTATGGATACCTCTTATGCACCGCATAGTAACACGTGCACAACAGCATGGGCGGGATGGACTTGCCTAGCATGCGATCAATTAACCACAATGCACCAAGGTAGTATCCCTTATGGTAGTCTCGAGCATAGAACATGCCCAATATCGAGACCAAGGTGCCTAAGTTGTGACGTTATGGCGAAGGGTCACCATGCAGAATGCAACAAAATTTCAATATAACGTGATGAATGGAAGTTACGAGACTTTTCAAGTCTGTCCACTTCACCTAACGGTGATTATCCCCGGTGAAGTCGCCAAATTGTAGGACGTGGGCGCGGCTTGGTAATACGGGCGGCGGCTTGGTATACATCGAGGTGCTTTGCGTGGGCTTGAGCCACGGAACCCGCACGTGGAGTGCGTTGGGGTAGTGTTGTTCGGTAAGAGTCGCCACTGTGCCTATAGGTTCATTTCACGGATGCCCGAACGTTTGGTGCCCAAATTAATGGCCCACGTCCAATCCAATAAACCAGCGTGGGTTTCGGGGACATGGTACGATCGGATCTATATACCCAATTCCGCCCGCATTGTTAGGGCTCTACTCGTCTCATTGCAATTCCATTCATCACGGTTATTGAATGCACATTAACTTACATTTTCTAGCACCTTAGAATCGTACTAACCTAAAGATTTACTCGAAAGTGTGTTTTTATTATGCACAAGAGACTACTAACTAGAAATTGTGAACTTTGCATTAATCAATTAAACGGTGCTAAAAACCGGTTGTCCATAGTTAATCTGATTTTAAAGTGATTCACATAATTTCCGGTCTTTGTTTAGCAAATATATACAAAATTATACAACAATGACATTGAAGTAAGAATGAACTTAAAATATATATATCAAACTCATCTTACCTTAATCTGAAACAAAAACAAAGGTTACGTTTGTAAAACGAAAGCGAAGACGAATCTTCCGCCTTGAATCGCTATATAAAGACAAATTAAAACAAATGTTAGTTCATTGATGAAAAACCGAGCGCAATGAATCTTCTCGGTCCTTGAATCGCTATACAACGGAATAAGAAATCGTTAGTATTAAACAAGTGATAATAATAATTAAAATGAAAATGAAAAAGAACGAAAACGCAAAACCAATGAAACCATTGAAAACATTATGAAAATCTACATATTTACATGGAACGATTAAGATAGTGAGTTTCTACATGTTTTATTAGATCAAACTCGTAATAGTTATTAAATTAAGAATTTGAAAAAAGGAGTTATGTTTAGTGGCGAGTAATTCAGAAATAAACCTTGTTATTGGCTTGGTTGAATCGAAAAAGAATCGATGGCTTTGAAACTCAAGAACGAATGTTGTTAGAGTGTTTGAGAGAGAGAGAGAGAGCTGGGCGGTGTGTCTCAAAATCGTGTCCTTCGGACTGAGCAAGGCAAGGCATGTATTTAAGGCAGAGAAGAAAAAACGAGGGAGAAAAAACCCTTGCCGTATATACGCAGAGGAGCTGCGTATAATACGCAGGTCGAGTGCCGTATATACGTAGGTGGCCTGCGTATATACCGCAGGTCTGCGTATCTACGCAGGTCTGCGTATATACGCAGGCCTGGCGTAATACGCAGTAGCGCTGCATATATACGCAGAGGGGACTGCGTATATAGCAGGCTTCTACGTGTATCGCAAGCTCTCCCACCGTATATCTTTTTCCAAACTCGAAATATTTGGATTTCTCCGATTCTATTTCGTGATTTCCCTTGTCGCCGCCTAGCACCCTTGGCTGCTCCCAAGCAAGGATTTCTAGAGTGTTCCTACGAAGGTTCACGTTTTCCGAGTATTTTTTTGGTATTTAGTATTTTTTTTGTATTTTTTCTGCGTATAAAACTTATAAATCATGAAAAATGTAGAAAAATCAGAAAAATATCTAAAAAAACTGGTGAGCTCAGAAAAATGTAAAGAGTGTGATGAAAAGTGCAATTATGGAGATCACCAATTGATGTATGTTTTATTATATGATTTTCCCCTCATCTCATTGTCATTATAGATGATTTTGGCCTCCTACAAGGCCTGGTTGCTACTAATCTGGTGTTGTTTAGTGTTTGATTAAGTTTCGCGATCTTTTCAATGCTTTTGGATCGATTTGGACTGATTTGGGTCATACAGGAGCTTTACGGATGTAGCACGATCCTTGGATCGACGGAATTGGGCTATTTATGGAATCGGAAGCCCAAAACCGATTCGGTTTAAAAATCACCGACGTTCAGATCCAAACCGATCGGTTCAATTCAAACCGATCGGTTTGAGGTCGGTTGGGCTTAATGATTCGGCTTTGCTTTGTGATTTAATGAGGGGGCAACTTTGTAATTTAACGCAACTTAGATTTAAATTAGAAATTAGCAAGAGTATTTAAGGGGAGAAATCCTAAATTTTTGTAAGATATCTTTTATTCTCTGATATTTGATTCTATTATTTTAGTTTTTCATCATGAGAAGAATTCACAATTACGTATTGTAGAACCGCTAGTTTTGTTTCAATAGAATTCAATCATTCATTTCACAATTGAACACTTCTTTTGGTAATCAATTCTTCTTTAATTCGTTTTCTTTATTGCTTCATTTGTTTATGTTTTGATTATTGTTTTAGAATTGAGTTGGTTTTATTATTGGTTTGGAATTATTAATTGCTTTAGTTATGTTTTTATACATTATATCACATGTTTAGTGCAATTTGAGTGAGTAGTTTTATTTCTAGAGCGATGGGGATCTATAGCAGTATGATGGTTTTATATTTGGTTTGAAGCATTCATGGCTTGGCTTTTTAATTAAATTCTTATTTGATTGTTCTTCTGTTATTCATAGGTATGCGTTAAATAGTGTAATTAGGATTGTCACAGGAGTTTTCTAGATCTAGCGGATTGAAACTTAATACAAGATCTACACAATAGGTAGAATGAGACTTTCCTAGGTCGAGAGATACGGTTAGGAGTAGTTCTATGGTTTAATTGATTCGAGAGAACTTTAATGCTGTTTAATTAGCCATGTATGAATTGTTGATTGCCAAATTGTTGTCAATTACTGTATAGTTGAAACATGCTCTAGAATTCTTTTAGCATATAGTTAGCTTCATCTTTAATCGTAGTCATTCAGTTTTTAATTAGTCCTGATCAGAATTAAACGGCTCTTTTGGCTAGTGTTAGATGCTTAAATTCAATTAATCAGTGGGTTGTTGTTCCTCGTGGATACGATCCTGTTAAACCACTAGCTTGCAGGTTAGTTTATATAGGTAATTGTTTGACAGGTACGCGACACGAGCCTGTCAAATTTTGGCGCCGTTGCCCGGGGAAACGGCTTAATTATTGATTAATTTTTTGACGTCTAGACTATTTTTTTTGTGTTTGTCTTGAAGAACAATTCATTGTTCTTCAGGACGTACTTACGATCGCTGTAGTTTGCTTCTGTTTTATGCGCAGTAGGTCTTCCCGATTGGGGATTTGATTCCATACGTCCCGAGGTGGAGCGAACTTACCATAGGCGGAAGAATTCCGTGAGGCGGTTGGATTGTTCAGATCTTCCATCTTTCATCAAGTTTTGCGAACCCTTATACGAGACTGAAATTTAGAAGAGGGGAGAGTCACATTCGTGCCAAACGAGTAGTCCATTCTGATCCTAAACTTGAAGAGATGGCGGCACAACAGACGCTCTCTTTATGACTACTCTCGCCTATCGGAATGAGATTCCGACGGGTTCTAGGCCTACCTACTCTAGCGGCAGCCACCTTTGAGATTAAGCCTGCGCTTGATATGATCGGCGCAATCAGTTTGGAGGGATGCGTATGAAGATCCAACTTGCATATAATCTAATTCCTCCAATATTGTGGTACTGTTGCAATGCTGTGTTGAGCCTGATCAGTTCGTATTCAATGCTATTCCTTTTCTCATTGCGGGACAGAGCGCGATTATGGTGATGAACATTAGTGTTTTTTTTCTCAACTTATGCCTTCACATTTGTTAGGTATTTCGTTTGTTTTGTTTGGAAAACTTTCTTGCTCACCCCAAACTTTTGGATGTTGGTTCATGCCAAATTGTTTTTGCTTCGTATGGCTCTTGTCTCTTGATATTGTCTATACTTGTTYGCTTTGGATCACAAAAGTTCACGAATGATATTGCACTTTGGGTAACAACGAGGGCATGAAGCACGGAAATTTATGTTTCAACGTTTCGGAGACTTGGAAACTGGGAAACCCGTAGGAAACTTTGTTTCCAGTACCATCGTTTTCGTGTAACTGAACAACTATTTTTCTTCGGTTTCTTTCTTTATTTTTAAGTCAATTTAAGTTATATCTTTATCTGTATGACATTCCAAAGGTGTTTGCTTGTTTTAAGACAATTTAATAAATTTTCTTATTTAAATCTTTTTATTTTTAAGTTTTTTGTAATGTTTCCTTGCTTTTTTGAATTGACGCTTCCTTGTATTCAAAACGTTTTCATTTCGGAAACAGTAGACATTTCTGTGGTGTTGGGTAAAGGATCTGATAGAATTATACATCCAATCTCTTACCTGTTGCAGCCTCTTTAGGGACATTGTGTCAATGTTTGTTTTGTTGCATGATGCATAGAGAAGTGGCAATTGTCGCATGAGGTATCAAGAAATATAGMAAACAACATGGGTCTTAGTTGATTTGCTATTTAAAATGGATATTGAAATTGGCCATGATAATCCCAAGGTGTTGTATTAATAGGGAACATTTTTTAAGCATGTTCATTTGCTTGGCTGTTACAAATTAAGAGTAGAAATTTCACTTTAACAATGGGATGCTTCTTTTCAATCACTTCCTACTTTTATGTCCTTTTGTTGCATTCTTTGTGTAACTCTAGTATATTTTATTGGGTCCAATTTAGCAGGGCAGTAGTGTGAAAGTTCTAGTTTGTGGAAGAGGAAATTTATGGATGAATGATTGCAAAGGTGCTGCATTATTCCTGATATGTAATTGGTGTAATACTTGGAAGCTATGTTACCTGGATCCTTCTCCTGCACTGCTCTATCTGTGTTGGGCATGAATGCTTCAATGAAGGCTGGTTAAATAAATATAATTTTACATATTTAAGACTTTTCCCAATACGAGAAAAATTATGTGTATGGAACTCATGGAAGGGAATCAGTGGTTTATTGTGGGAACACATGCTCAAATCTTGGTGATGATTGATAATCTTTGTACAATCATTTTGATTGGTAGCCCACTGTTCTAAGAAGGTGATGAAAATGCAAGTTCTTAGAACGGATGTTCATTAAATAAAAGAGCATGACAATAGAATTAAGTACACTGTTATCCTAGAAGTTTAACTTTGAAAAGGGGATTGGTGAGAGCATGAGAGTGATTTTTTAGAGCTCTTTGTTGTTTATTGTTTTGCTGCTGAACTAAATAGTTTTTTTTAATTTTTTTTTTTTAGTTTTGATGTCGACAACGGTCCTAAAGCTGCTGAGTATATCCAGGTTGGTCAAATTTTCTGTCTTGTTAATAGCCTAGTTTCAACTTTTGTAGCTGCTTTTGATGATGTTATACTTAGTTGCTAACTAAGATTCTTAGGGCCTGTTTGGTGAAAGTAACAGTTGGCAGCTTAGTATCTGTTTAAAATAATTCGATCATGAATCATGTGTGAYAAAATTAAAACAAGATCATTSAATGGAAGGCTGGAAGCCCATGCAAATTTTGGAGTAAATATAGGGAAAGAAAAGACTAGCCCTTGAAAATTTAGGTRAAATGCTGGTTTTTTCGCTTTATTTTTCTAACGTTTCAAAAACMCTATTCYACCACTACTCTAACCTCTACCTGCACCTGTAACTTGCCAAACATCCTTATTTTCTTAATCTAATGTTTTAACCTAGTCAAAACTCTAAGTTGTACCCCAAACTCTACATCCACACACACCCTTAATGTTATTAGACAAAACTATTAAAATGTAGAAGCCAGAGGTTTATCTAAAATCTGATGACCATCCAACTTTATCAAATTCATCGATCTATGGAAATGTATCTTATACTTCTCAGTTTTTAATAATTTGCATCACGGTAGTGGGCACAATAATTTAAGGACATGAGAGAATAAGAGAAAAGGAAAAGAGGTTTCCATGTTATAGGAGAGAGATAAGAGGAAATTATTGTTTAAAAGAGAAATAATGCAAGCTATTTAAAATACTTTTCAGTTTGCTTAACTATTTTTGCTCTACTTACAAGTGGTAATGGGCACAAATGGGTCATTTGGGTTTTTTCTCTTAATTTACCTAGTTTGGGTATGACTATTTATTAACCTTGTACAGAATTTGTATGGCTTAATCATAAGAGGTTTTGGTGATCTTTTTTATTTCAGCTGTTCTAGTGTGTTCAATATCTTATGTAGTTCTATATGGTAATCTTGATATGAAGGGTTAAGTAATGCAGTTGTAATTCATTTTCCAGGATGCCATATCTAGGTTGCCTCCTTGCGCCCTCTTTGTTGATTCTTAAAGGTTTTTTGCAGCAGAGAGAATTAATGAAGGTATAGTAGCTCACTAAATGTTGCTTTTTGTTTTGTCTGCTTCATTTATTTTGTCTGATCCTTTTCTGTTTATCTACTCTCACTGTAGTATTAGAACCAAGGGGGAGGCGGGAATGTGTAATTGTGGGATTTGTGTAAATAAAGCAGTGGAGTGTGTTTCAGTTGGGCATATGCAAGTAGGAAGAAGTAAGGTGCTAATAAAAGTTTTGCCAAATTGAAATTATTCGAAGTTTTAACTGACAAACTAAGTCAAATGAATATGCAATGTGTAACACAAAAAATCAATAAAAATAAGAGATATGGAGATAGTATTGCTATTGGGAGTTGAAATTTCATTTGACTAATGATCTGCACAATTGTAGGTTTATTCTGGAGGAATTGGTTCTTATGCACTTCTGGCGATGCTGATTGCCATGCTGCGAGTAAGTAGAACTTTGAATCTTAGTGTTGATGGTAGGAAGTATTATTGCACTGTCTTTCTTTGGGATACCATAAAATGATTTTATTTTTTTGTGCATCACGCTGTTCAGTGTAAGAGAGACACTTGATAGAACCACTTGCACTCAACCAATATCTTTTTTACTTTCTTGTGAGAATTTGTGAAACAACTAAGGAAATGCGCTTTGGAAGATATTTTTCGCTGGGGCATTATGTATTGGTCTGTATGACTGTACTGATTGGCATTGTTTTGCCCTTAATGTTTGAAGTTTGAACCAATTTTGAATAAGAGACCCCAAACACATGACACACTATTTTCTGTATGAATTATGTTCCATATACAGTATATTTTTTAGCTGTAAGAAATCGCATCCTCCCTTAAAATTTCACTTTTACCACCCCTTTCCCTCCGAGGCTTTTTGCGTAAGTCTCAACTTGCCCCTAATGTCGCTTTGAGTTGCAATTTTCTGTTGTCATCAGATTGCTCGCACTCTTGGTTTATTGTGGCCAAAGGAAGGTACTTGTTGTAAGACCATTGTGACATCTTATGACAAATGCAATCAACTTTGTAATCTATTTTAGTTCTCTTACCAAAGCCTTAACTCCCTCATACATGTCTCTACTGGTGTGGTTTTTATAACGAGGATGTGATGGAGGAATTTTAGATATATGTAGAATTGTGTATCTAATGTTAATAAGTTTTGTCTCTTCAAACTCATTGGAATAGTATATCTGCATTATTATTGCTGCTCCTTTTGTCTCATAATTTGTTTGCGCAAAAATTTTGATCGAGAATTGTCTCTGTTATCTACCCTGAAGGATCGAGTACTTGTTTTCTACTCGAAGTGTAGTGTGTTTCTGATGTTATAACCCTTCCATGTATCTGTATCATTTTTGTATTGACTTTATCTTTTAATCTATTTTTCATTGAATACACAGAGTGTGAATGACTGCCAAAGATATCCAGAGCAAAACTTGGGAATACTATTGGTAAGTTTTGCTTTATTTGATTCTCAATTTTTTCCCCCCATTGTGTACTGGGCAATGGAGTTGCGTGATATTGAATATTTAGATGTAATTTATGCTGGTTGAATTCATTCATGGCCTTGCTATAATGAACAAGTGAGTACTTTACTGAAGTTTTGATGACCATTCATACCTCTCTGGCTCTCTCTATACTGTGTCATTTGCTATTCTTTTGAGGTATCTTTTTACAATGTCCTGTCCTTTAGTTTGAAAGTTGCCTTTATATGCCGACATCTATTTACTCCATGATAATTAACTTACTAATCAAAGAAGGGAAAGATGTAGAATTTAATCTCGTTGTAGCTGTGATCTTACAGAAAGGTGGAAAACATGCTAATAGTTTGTACTTTGTAGGATTTGGTATACCAATTCGGGCTTTAGGGATAGGTTCCAAAAGGGTGATTATGTGAATCTTGACCTCACAAATGCATGAACCTTTATCCTTTGTTTGGATAGCAATTAGCAAAGGATGAGGGAAAGACGAGTATGGGGATGGGGGATGTGAGGTCCATTTTRCCTCAAAATCTCTCCAATTTTGTTTGTTTGGTGCTTATTTAAGGAGGGAACATAGATCCCTCATTGTTCCTCCCCTTCCTTCCCCAACCTTTTACCGAAAAAAGAGGAATGGTCCACCTCCCTTTGTCTTCGCTTTTCCTTCCAAACCTTTCTATCCAAACATAGTGTTAAATATCAGTGTTATTTATGCTTGGATTGCTTGCCTAACAATCTATTTCTGCTGGAAGCAGGTCAAGTTTTTTGAGTTCTATGCTCATAGGTTAAATACTTGGGATGTTGGTGTGTCGTGCAATGGAAGAGGGACGTTTTATCTAAAGAGTCGTAAAGGGTATGTTTGGTTCTTTAATTTAAACTTACTATCATCTTGAAGGTTTGTATTGTTTTTGTTCTTCAATGCCTTCGCTAAAATGACGGCCGTCCAAGTATTATGATGATCATAATATGTGCTATCCTTATTGTGACATTATTATTGCCACTTCAGGTTCCAGATGAAGGGACGTCCATTTCTTATATCAATAGAAGATCCACAGGTTGAACATAAATGTTTTCTCTAAAGTCTTCATAGCTTGAATTTTCTTGTTTTTCTTTCCTTTGTGCTTGCAAAACAACCTGTTGTTAAGCAATATATTAATTTCATAATGTCTTTGCATTGAATTGGTTGAATATCTTCCCTAGTTTCTGTGAGAAGTTTAAATGCCGTGTTTACTCAGTGAATATTGTCTTCTGTTGGTATGCAGACTCCTGAAAATGACATAGGAAAGAGCTCTTTCAACTATTTTCAGGTAATTTGTTTCCTRGAAGTTTTTGTTACTCCTATCCTTCACTATTTTTTAGTCTCTCAGAACACCTTTGGTCTGCTGTTAGTTTGTTACTATTCAATAACATGTGATGATTTTTTATATATTCATGCTTTTAACACACTAAATACTATGGTGTTATTGGAAACCTGCTAATTCCTTTTCTAGTTGTGGTGTTAATGTGTTATAGCTTGGGTTCAACTCAGCACAATCACTCTCACACAAACACAGTAATCTATGGCAACAATTTCTCTATCAAGAATAAGCAATAAAGGCACAAACTTTGATGCAAATAATAACGGCTAAGAAAATAAGGAAGGCGGCTGATGATTGCAATAATGAAAAGCAATAAAGACAAAATGGCAAAGCTTCTTAATAACCCTCCGTTCATTGGGCCAGCACCCAATCTATATATTACCCAAATACCCTTCTTGTTCTTTCGTGCATATGTGTGAGTTATAGGAGGACAAGACATGACATGTGGATGTCATTAGATAGTAAGTTCCTAAATCAATTATTCTGACTACTTTGCGAGGCCGAAAAAATAGTGGTAGAATTGTCTGTTAGTATTTTTAAGTTCTTAGTACTGGATGATTCACCTTTCACCATAGATGGGTTATTTATWGGTAGTGTGAGCAAGGASTAAGAACCTCGCAGCTATGGTTGAAAAATATTTACCTTAATATTTGAGATAACATGTTATCATGCCTCTACTGTAATTGTTTCCTAACCCATCTTTACCTAGCTTGTTTATACTTGCTCACCTTAATTGAATGCCAAGTTTGCCAATTGAAGAAAAATTTGCCTTGTTTCCATTTTTTTCCATTTTAAACTTATGAAGCATTCTGAATTTTCTGATCTCGTACTGTAAGTCTGCCGAATGTGATGCAGTACACTTTTTCTCATAGTGTGTTCAGTTGGTTGGATGTATTATTCCACTTGCTGTGAGTACAGACACTACAACATGATTTAGACCCTGAAGACTGCATGTCCAGTCTTTATATCCATTTTTGTTCATGTTGCATGCCTGTTATTTCCTAGATGAGATTTTATGGATTTCAGTGCACCTGTTTTGTTGTCAGTTAATCCTTGAAAAGTAATAAACACTCCTTCCGTTGCTTGAATGGAGAGTGAAGAATTATAGAGAGAAAAACGGGGTGGTCTTAGCCAATTTTGGGACAAAAAAAAGTACAGATTAATTCAAGGAAAGAGGGGTGGAGTAATATGTGAAGTGATTTCATGGATTTTTTTGTTAATTTTTTTTATTTGGTTCTAATCTTGCAACTCTTGTTTCCTACTTCAGATACGATCAGCTTTTATGATGGCTTATGCAACACTTACAAATACAAAGACAATTTTGAGCTTAGGCCCCAAGAAGAGTATTCTTGGAACCATCATAAGACCAGATCCAGTTTTGTTGGAGCGAAAAGGAGGGTCCAATGGSATGGTGACTTTTAACAGTTTGCTTCCTGGAGCTGGTGAAGTATTYGATTCACAATATGATGAAAAGCAGGATATCTTATGTAATTGGCGATTTGACGAGGATTATGAAGAACCTCTGCCTCGTGGTGGCGGCTTTGCTGATAGTAGTGGGGCCTCTTCCTCGGGTTCCAAGAGGAAGGCTTCCAAATCAAAATCTTCTGGGAAGGTAAAAGAAAATGGAAGCATTGAAAAGAATCACTGTGAAGAAAATGGATCCAGGAAAGAGAAAAGGAGAGAAAAGAAGAGGTCTAAATATTTATGATGTTCAGATGAAGCTCTTATACAACGGAAATACAAATGTTAACTACTCTACCTGAAATGCCCTCAAACATTGGGTAGTTCTCGAACTTGATTACGGGGTTAATGGGAAATRGCAGCCATGTCTTCCCAAGCTTTTCTCCAGAAAGCTTCTACAGGCAATGCTGGTTTCTGATCTATTGTATCCAGTGTAATTGGGCAGATATCATTCAGGTAGGGAAATGGGGATGTAACGTTTACCATGTGGAAATGTATGTTGTAAGGTCGAGCGTAATTGTTCTGCTAAAATAGTCTTTAGATTCATTTTTTAAGGTATAATTTGAGTAGAAGAGAAGGGCAGGCTAATTTTTTGATAGGAAGTTTAGCTGAAACAGTCGATATGTAAATTGAAATGCATATTTTGACGAATGTCGTTATTTATCTAAGGCCTTATTCTTAACATCAACATATCTCAACAGATGTAAGCTGCTCTGAGTATATGTCCTGTGAAAATGTGAAGATAGCTATATTTACGCACTTTATATGTACAAAACATATGAAAGTCTCCTCTTGAATTCTTAGAACTGGAATAATCTAGGAGATGATGTGCCAAAAACATGCAAGGAAATAAGTACGTTATTTTGGGATTTGGTACTTGAATTGAACAACAAGTTCTTTCTAAAAGCTCTTTGCATGCACTTTGCATAACTTGTGAATAAGTGACACTTGAAGCTTACATCAATCTATTGTTCTTAATTGCATTTTTCAGTCTTAAAAATGATTTTACTTTTCCTTATTTTCCTACATTCTCTTTCCGAATATTATTAGTGAATAATTTGAATGCTTCTTTGAAGGACAAYAAGATGCCAATTTAAATCACGTGAAAATAGATCAACACAACACTAGATATATTGTAAATCATGTCTTATATGATGCATATGTTTTAATGTTTACATATGATAATCTTGGGTGGTATAAGAAATTTTGTTGCAAGTCTTTAATACAAATACGGAAATGTGCAATAGGGTTAATCCATCATTGCTATTTTGTTCCATACAATTTTCTATGTTTTGTTTTATTTTTTTTCTATTCGAGAAATGCAAAAAGGGCACAAGGTAAGTTCACTCAATATTTATTTTTTCCAAAAAATCAAATCATTAAAATTCATATCAAGTTCATAGGAATAACAATTTAAACCTTATTTTTTTTTTGACGAGAATTTAAACCTTACTTTGATTTGCCTAGCTTATTTTAGGTTAGACACATTAAAAATAGTTATATAGTAAAAAAAATTCGTATCCCAAAAGGATTATACATAATGACCACATTCCAGAACTTCAAGATTAATAGTGTAAAAATTTAATCCGTACTAATAGGTGAAGCTTAAGGTCAAATCAAATGCATTATTTGTGCATCTCTTTGGAGTTTGGACTCTTAAACAATTTAAGTAGCTAGGGAAAGGAAGCTTCAAATGTGGTCCAAACTCCAAATTATCAACCTTATATTATTAATAATAATAGTTGATACTTTAATAAAAATACAGCAATACAATGAAAACACACAATCAGAATTTCAGAAATGCCGGTTCATGCAGGCTGGTCTACCAAGGAGAAATGTGTGTCCTAAGTCGTTGTTTTTATTTAATAATTAATTAATACTACGTGTATTATACTGTACATATATTTACTTTTGTAGGAGTAAAATCTAGTACTCACTAATCTAATTAAAAGCCATTTATAATACTGCTATAATTTATACGAAGTATTACTGTATTTTTAAAACAAAGAGAGGTTGACCTTGTTTTCAGCTTTTGCTACAACTTCACAAATTTTTCCATCAAATTCGCTGTTTTTTTTCTGGTTTCCCCAATTTTTTCCMTACTCCAATCAATATCATTATCAATATTATCAAAGTTGGTAAAGTGTGATGAAGAAAAGTTATTACCATTACCATTATATTATCATTTCTTTTCGAGCTCTTGTCTTTTCTTTTTAGAACTTTTCCTCCTTAATCACCAACTTCGTCCTCTTTTGATTCATCAATTATTAGTTTCTGGGATTCCAAAATAATCACCTAAAAAATCCCAAGAAATTCCTTCTTGAAATTTCTTGTATTTTTTTTTTGTGGGGTGCTTAGTGTTGAAAAATCTTGACTTTTTGGTAGAATTTTTTGTGGMAATTTTGCCTTTTTGATTGAAACAAGTTTTTAGAGTATTGAGCTCAATTTCTGAACTTTGTTAGTTTGTGTTGTAATTGTGGATTTTGGTGTTATAAGTAGATAATATATTTGTTGATTGAAGCTTGATTAAGGCCAATTTTTTTGTGGTGAAAAAAGGGTATTTGCTAATTTAGGGAAATGAGTTCAGAAATTGAAGAAAAGCAGCAAATTGCAATGACTGAGTCAGGAGAAGAACAACCCAACAATACAGAATCGTCAAGGTACTTAAAGATCTTTACTTGAAATAATTGTTTGCCCTTTTTAGTGCAGTATTTGTTTCCTTTTATTATTTTATTACTGTGATTTTAATTTTTTTAATTATGTGGTTTGATGATATATTAATATGATGGTAATTAATGGATTAGTGAAACCTTGGAAATATCTAATGGCATAAAAGATGATGCAAAATCAGTGGAAGATTCATCCTTGCAAGATAAAGATGATGCTAGCAGTTCATCTGTACCAGTTGTTAAGGATGATGATAAAGTGTCAGATGGTCCATTGAATGGACTAGCAGATAATAATAGCTTGAATTCAGGTATTATTTGTACTTTGAAATTGATTATTTTTATGTATGTTGCACTTATTCAGTTATTTGTTGTACCTGTAGTTACAACTAATTTCATCCCTTATTATTTGCTTCATTACTTTATTATTACTCAAACTTTGTTAAGGATTGTATCGTGTGGATAGGTAATTTTGTTGTTTTTGCACGTGTAGTAGGGAAAAAAAAGTAGAGATAATTGTGGGTACCATATAATCTAACGTCTAATTAGATGTATCAATCTTTAGGGACAAACTATAAGGGAATGTGTAGCAATTTTTCGATGACAGGGGAGTAGCTAGGAGTTGTATCAAGTTTCGATATGGCATATATTTTGACATTTWGTTTCTTTGTAGGTAAGGAAGCATGTGCTTAAAATGACTTAGTTTCATTATGCGTCGTTAGATTGATGTTCTGGTAGTGTAGAGAATCGCTGGTGTTAACTGTGAGACAATGATGATCAATATTGTGGGCATGAATCTTGGATGATTTGGTGATTATGAGCAACCATCTTGATAGGTCTGCAATGCAGTATGGAGTATTTTTTTGATTGAGTGTCTCAATTGTACTGGTCTTTGGGGATTTTGATAATTCTTTCCATTATACTGATGAATTAGTACTTAAAATTGATCAGCTCTTTACCTTTAGCACTTACTTGGTGTACTTGGTTTAGTAGCTATTCAGACCGACATACACACATTGTTTATTCGAACATTACTACTACTATCATCAATTGGGAGAACTATTCGAATCCTCACATTCCCCCTCCCCCATTGTAAATAACTCCACGTCCTTGRGACTCATTAGCAACAAAAAAATCAATTGGGAGAACTATGCTTAGAAATTAAAATTGAAGGCCAAGATAAGCAGTCCGAAGTGTTGTGGCAGATTATGCTAAATTTTGTTGGGTGACATGAAATTTGATGAACTATTGTGAAAATATAGTATCAGCGATGTTATTGCCTCTTCAAGAATACGGTTATTTGTGTCTCTAAACATGATGGTCAGTGGCACAAAATATTTTGTCTAACAGACRAGCATATTTTCCTTCAAATAAATCGCAATTACAYTACTTTTTTTTTCCAGAATATATATTGAATAGAGTTGATGAAATTTACCGTCACTCCAATTAGGTTAATTTTTAAGAATTTGACTTGAAGAATCTATGACTACTTGTATGTGGGTTTGAATGTTTAGTTACTCCCATTTGTATGTTAATGCAAGGAATATCTCAAATGCTCCTCGCTTGCATAATTAGAAATCCTAAGTAGAGCAATTGCTACAGTAAGTATGTGATACATCCAAAGTAGTCTTCAACACCTTAATAAATTTTTCATGCATTTGAACTTTCATGCAATTCATAATTTCATGCTAGATAGTAGATACTGTTTATCCATTGGAGGAACTTTCAGAAGTTATTCTTAGTTTGTTCTCATCTGATACATTTCTTGTCTCTTTCATCAACCTGTCCTTACTTATCTTAATTACGTCGCCTCAGAATCAGCAAAGGATGAAACTGTAGATAAATCTGCAAAGGACTTTCAGGTTTCCTCTGATGGAAATGGGCCCACCAATGTCAATGGTTCTGAAGCTTCAGTTAAAAGTAGTGAACCTGTTAGTCCATCCAATCTTACTGCTGAGTATGACTTGAACAGAATTCTTATTGATACAGCAGCACCTTTTGAATCTGTTAAAGAAGCAGTTTCCAAGTTTGGAGGCATTGTTGACTGGAAGGCTCACAAAGTCCAGACTGTTGAGGTTAATATAGCTATAACTTTATACATTTTCAATGGTCTTCCCTTGGGGAACTTTTTTAGACCTGTGTTTTCTGTGAAGTATTGAATTCAAGCTCAATTTCTTCTCTGAATGTGCAGCGGCGCAAAATAATTGAACAAGAACTTGCTAAGGTGCAGCAAGAGATCCCACTGTACAAGGAAAAATCGGAGATGGCTGAAAAATCAAAGATTCAAATTCTGAAAGATTTGGAAAATTTCAAGAGACAAATTGAGGAACTAAAGCTGAATTTAGAAAGAGCACAGACAGAAGAGCATCAGGCAAAACAAGATTCTGAACTTGCGCAGCTCAGAGTAGAGGAGATGGAACAAGGGATTGCCCAGGAGGCCAGTGTGGCTGCTAAGCAACAGCTTGAGGTGGCTAAATCTCGGCACACTGCAGCCATTGCTGACCTAAAATCTGTCAAGGAAGAGCTACAATTTATGCAGAAGGAGCATGCTTCTTTATTGACTGAGAAAGAAGATGCTGTGAAGAAAGCTGAAAAGTCTGTTGCCGCATCTAAGGAGATTGAAAAGACAGTGGAGGAACTAACCATAGAATTGATTTCCACAAAGGAAGCCCTAGAAACTGCTCATGCTGCTCATTTAGAGGCGGAGGAACAAAGAATTGGAGCAGCTATGGCCAAGGATCAGGATAGTCTTACTTGGGATAAGGAATTGAAACAGGCAGAAGACGATCTTGAGAAACTAAACCAGCAAATTGAGTCCTCTAAGGAACTAAAATCTAAACTGAATTCAGCATCTGAATTACTAGCTGATTTGAAAGCTGAATTAGCGGCTTACATGGAGTCAAAAATAACTGAAGAAATTAAAGTTAGTGAAAGTGGTAATGATACAGCTGTCGAAGGAGACAATAGTCATGCAGAGATGCAAGCAGCAGTTGCTGCAGCAAATAAGGAGCTGGAAGAAGTAAGACTCAACATTGAAAAAGCAACTGATGAAGTCAACTGCTTGAAGGTAGCAGCCACATCCTTGAAGTCAGAGCTTGAGAAAGAAAAGTTAGACCTTGCCAACCTGAAGCAGAGAGAAGGGATGGCTTCAATTGCAGTTTCTTCTCTTGAGGCTGAGTTGGAGAAAATCAAGTCAGAAATCGCTGTAGTTCAGACAAGAGAGAAAGAAGCTAGGGAGAAAATGGCAGAGTTGCCTAAACAACTGCAACATGCATCTCAAGAAGCAGATGCGGCAAAATCAGCTGTTGTTTTGGCTCGTGAAGAGTTGAAGAAGGCAAAGGAAGATGTCGAGCAAGCTAAAGCCGGGGCTAACACCATGGAAAGCCGGTTGCTTGCAGCTCAAAAGGAGATAGAAGCTTCTAAAGCCTCAGAGAGGCTAGCTTTGGAAGCAATCAAAGCTCTCCAAGAGAGTGAATCTGAATCAGCCAAAAGTGCTAATGCAGAGGATTCACCTAATGGGGTGACACTTTCCTTAGAAGAATACTATGAGTTGAGTAAACGGGCACATGAAGCAGAAGAGCAAGCCAACTTGAAGGTAACTAATGCAATGTCTCAAATTGAGGTAGCCAAAGAGTCTGAGCTAAAATCATTGGCTCAATTGGAGGAGGCAAACCGGGAGGTAGAAGAAAGAAAGGAAGCTCTGAGAATTGCTATGGAGAAATCTGAAAAGGCTCAAGAAGGGAAACTGGGTGTAGAACAGGAGTTGAGAAAATGGAGAGCCGAGCATGAACAACGTCGTAAAGCTGGTGAATTAGGTGCAGTAAATAGCCCAAGAAAGAGCATCGAGAAGATACCCGAAGCTTCCATGTTTGGACAGGGAATGAAGATTGAGAAGGTAGTTGATTCGTCTTCCCCTCCCTTACAGTATGGACAAGGACTAGGACTTGGCTTGAAGCAGATAGCTAGTAGTGCTGGTAGTACTACTCACGACTCAACAAGCTCAAGTGATAATATAAGAAGCCCAAAGGCAGCATTTGGGCACAGTAACACATTAAAGAAAAAGAGGAAGTCTCTGTTTCCAAGGTTATTCATGTTTTTTGCTAGGAGAAAATCATCATCTAAGACCTCATAAGCTGCTGCATTTTGTGATCTTTATTTCCATGAAGTTCTCTTCTAAAGCATCATCAATAGTTTTATGTTGTACATGGCTATCAATTATGTATTTTCCATTACAGTTGTCTATTTTTTATTATTCACCTTTTGGGGTTGGTATAATTGAGCTTTACTTTTATTCTCAATGTACATGTTTTTGGAAAGATTGAGATGTTTTCAAGGCGCTAATATGCCTGATTTTGGAGTGTGTTATAGTAAAGAATGAAGAAGACAAAATGTCATAACTTGTAAAAGCTACTCCACTGAAGGAGTTGGGTTTTGTTTGACTGTAATCTGGATTCATTGAAAGCTTGATACAGTATTACAGATAATTTTTTTATTCAGTAGTTGCCATTAGTCTTTAGAGAAGATAGGTTTCAAGCCTTACTGAAATCTTTTCCGAGAAGAATTACCTCGTATTGTATGTGCAGTCACTGAGAGGACATCCCATTGCCCTCCATAATTCTTATACTTCCTCCGTAACCAATTATGTGCAACAAAGGGTATTKTTTGAGTCACATAAAATATTACTTTGTTGCACATAAATGGTTACGGAGGAAGTAAGACTGGAGGCAATTTCCAGTAAACTATGTCTACATAGTAAAGGCGTTTGTTGGACAATTTTGTTAGTGAACGCGGCATCAATTAGTCTTCGGAGGAGGGACCTGCACTCAGTAATACAAATTTTGAGTGTATGTTAGCTTTTAACCATTCCCTAGTGTTCTGTGGGTTCTCTAGTGTTCTGTGCACGCCAGACTTCTAACGCTCTAGGGCAGAGTCTAAGGAGGTGAGATATTGATTCAYGAGAAGTAGGACAGAAACAGCAAGATTGATTGTGATTTGGGAGGATTTTTGAAAGCTTAAAGCTAGTGGGAAGCCTATCCCATCAAATCTGCCAAATGAACAGCTTAATCTTCTCATAGGTATAAGCCTCCCAAATCCAACTCCAGGTACCATTCAACATTAAACCCAAACCTCCTTACAAAAAGTAATGAAAAAGTTTTTGTCAACCCCATTCCGTTCTTTTGTATAGGGGTATCATTTCCAAAATTCGATTGTAGCATTTGAAATTTCCAAAATAAGTCATATAACTCTACCAAAAAAAAAAACTACTTCCTTAAAAAATATCTCCAAATAAAACCCTTAAAAAATGACACCCCCACCCTCAACCATCAACACTCTCCCAACTTCGAATAACATCACCTGGGCGGATCCAAGACCTAGATCTAATAATATGACATATATTGTGTAGACTATTACATTTCAATTGACTAGGGTTCAATGGTTAGGATACATAAAATAATTGGTGTGAGTGTCGAGATCGACACTTGTTAAACACATCTTCAAGTTTTTCTTTTTTTGCTTAGGCCCCATTTCTATCAATGTGTCGGGATTTTAGGCCTTTTATAATATTAATTTTTTTCAKAATTTTTTGCCTTTTACTCCGTATTACTTCTTATCATGTACTCTTAGAGCAATCAAAACAAWGAATGGAAAGAATTATTTGGATTACTGTTCCAATATAATATTACKAAAAAACTGAATACTCATGCTACAYTATAACGCTTGTGCGTGTAGTTGTTCGGGCAGACGAACAAAGACAATGAATTGTGCGCCTGACAATTTCTTTGTTTCATGCGACACGTGGCGGCTTTTTGGTGGTTGGATTTCCAACGGCTAATTATATTAACGTTACAATTTTGTAACATTAATAACTTTTTATAAACTAATTAAAAAAAATCACCAACGGTCATATTTTTTATTCTCTATAAATAGACACCAATATTGATATAGTTTCAACAACAACAAAAAAAATTGGCTCTTTTTCTCTCCATATTTTTCATAAAAAAACTCAATTAGTGTGTTAATTAAATTTTCTTCCACAAATCCACCCCCAAAAATTTGAAAATCATGGATCCAAATATTCCAAATTACGTTTATAATAAGCCAAAGCCTCCAACAAAGCGCAAAAACAAAAAAAAATCCACAAAATAATCCATCCAATTACCAAACACAACAAGGATACTCCATTCAAAATCCTCCTAATCACCCACAAAATTATCCTCAAGTAATCCCTCAAAATTTCACCCTTAATTTTGAGGGGAACTGTCAGAATTACCCACCGAACCTCAACTTTGTCCAATCAAGTCAATATAACTTGTCAAGAGAATCAATTTACCAACAAACATATGGTGAATATGGTTCAGGAAGTGGTTTTAGTGTTTCTCGTCAATCAACACCCGGAGGAGGCAAGAGCACAGATGAAGACTGTGAAGTTCATGATGAGGATGAAGACGACGATGTGGAGGAATATGAACTGCACTGAACTTTTATCACAACCCACAACTCAACCCAAGGCCACTTGTTAACCCATTGAAGAGTTCGATAAAAAAATTTGGTCTGATGCAGAGACAAATGCTTTAATCTCCACGTACATGAACACAACCAATGATAAAGTTCATGGAACCTGTCAGACGTCCAATGAATTTTGGGGGAAGGTTCTACTCGCATACGATACAMCAAGAGAAGCAAACCCGCAACAGATCGCACTTAGAATTGTTGGTAGTGTCAAGGAACGTTGGTTAAGAATGGCTCCTCATATTGTGAAGTGGTGTGGCAGCGTCGACAAGGCTAAGACAAGGAGGATAAGTGGCCGAAGCTCTCAAGATATGATTGCTAAGGCCCACCAAATTCATCAGAACTCATTTGGAAAGTTCAAATACTATAATGAGTGGTTCCAAATTAAGAAGTGGGATAGATAGATACCGCTCTATCCTACAGGAAGAAGGTCATGTGTCAAGACGTGGACGCCCATKAAAAAAGGGTACAACTCAAACCACTCAAGGGACCGYAAGCAGTGGAAAGAGATCAAGGGATGAAGATGGTGGATCGACACCTGATACACCAACAAGCGGTGATGTTCTTGCTAATGAGTTTGGACCTCGTCTTGAAAGTGTGAAGAAGGCTAAGTCTAGGTTGAAGGGAAAGGACGTAACAACTCAGGCACTTGATACTTTTGAATCATTTGSTGACAAACTTAKACTCATAGGTGAAGTCAGAGGTAAGGCTGTTGATATGGATATGGAAAGACTTGAACTGGAGAAGAAGAAAGAAGCTAGAAAGCAAAAGTAAATGAATTGGGAAATGCTACGACAACTACTCGCCAAAGAAAATCGTGCTCCGTGGGTACAAAAGATGATCGAACAGCTCGAAGAATATTTCACAAAAATTGGGCCATTTTAATGTTATGTTATGGAATAAGTTGCATTGTGTTAGTGTTGTTTGTTGATTTTTTTCTAGGTTTTGTTCGATCTTGATTGCTCGTTTTTAACTATTATTATTATTATTATTATTATTATTATTATTATATTATATTTATTATTATTATTATTTATATTATTATTATTCTTTTATTATTATTATTATTATTATTATTATTATTATATTATTATTATTATTATTATTATTTTCTAAGTTTCAATTTGGGTTCTTGTTTTGAAGTTTATTCTATTCTATCCTTGCTTTAAACTTGGATTTTGTTATCTTTGTGTAATCAATGCAACCGTGTAATGGATTTGGAATTTGAATTTACTTTTCGGATTACTTTTCAGTGTCCCTTAATTTCACTTTTCAGACCTCCCTCGCTGTTCATATATCATTGCAGCTACTTTGCAGACACTTTAACTTTTTTCAGCCTMAATTTATTTTGATTTTCATTTTGAATTTACTTTTCAGTGACTATCATCACTTGTCTCAATCAACATAATGCATATGAGTAGCTTTTCAAATAATGGTGTACTGTTGTAGCATGTGATGCACTAGTAAATTAAACTCATAGCGTCATTCATTTATGTATAAATACAAGCTACCAGTATGAAAGTGAAACCATACACCTTCAACCTTATCTAAAACAACCTACCTTCAATCATTTATACAAATTACAAGCTACCTTCACTCTTATCTAAAACAAAATGGAATCCTACAAAATGAACATAAGTTCTACTGACAGTTCTTCTAACTCAGATGAGGAATGAAGAAGATCAAGAGCTCGAAATGATAGATAAATTGATGAAATGATTGACACAATAACCTTCACTCACCTTCCAATCCTCGCCTCGATGGCGACCCCTTTTCTGCGGCGTTCTCGTCGATCCGTTCCTCGCACTGATAGAGGTCGTGAAGAAGGTCATTTAAGGTTGTACAATGATTACTTTGCCGAAGTACCAGTCTACCCAAGTGACTTATTCTGACGTACATTTCGTATGAATAAACATGTCTTTGAACYTGTTATGACAGTGGTCACGAAAAAGGACACATGGTTCCAACAAAGGCGAGATGCTACCGGTCGACTAGGCTTGTCTCCACTACAAAAGTGCACTGCAACTGTTCGACAATTGGCATATGGATTAGCCGCCGACGCTTGTGACGAGTACATAAAAATAAGCGAAAGTACAATAAAGTTGGCCTTAGAAAAGTTCACCGAGGGTGTTATTAACCAATTCGGTAATCAATACTTGAGGTGGCCAAATCAGAATGATATGGAAAGGCTTCTACGAGTTYGAGAGGAACGTGGATTTCCAGACATGATTGGAAGCATTGATTGCATGCACTGGGAGTGGAAAAAGTGTCCAACTGCATGGAAAGGACAATATCAAGGAAGAGAAGGGGTAGCCACTCTTATACTAGAGGTTGTTGCTAATTGAGACTCGTGGATTTGGCATWCATTCTTTGGGATGCCAAGCACTTACAATGACATTAATGTTACGTTCTACACCGATCTCCTGTATTTGAGGATGTGTTGAATGGACGTACGTCTTCTGTTAACTTTGTTGTCAATGGTCATCAATACAACAAGGCGTATTGCCTAATTGATGGTATTTATCCAAAGTGGGCTACCTTCGTGAAGTCTATCATTGGTCCGCAAACTCCGAAACATAAATTGTTTGCACAACATCAAGAAGCTGCTAGGAAAGATGTTAAGCGAGTTTTTGGAGTTCTACAATCTAGATTCTCTATCATTCAAAAACCATCTCTTGCTTYGGATGTTCAATTACTTCATAAGATTATATTATCATGCATCATATTGCATAACATGATCATTGAAGATGAACGAGATACATATTTACACAGCTCCAACACATCTCAGTTCGTTGATAGCCAGAGTAGCTCCACCGAGGATGATTTCCAATATAACAATGAGCYTGTTGTTGACATCAACATATACATGCAACGAAGAACAGAAAAAAAAGATCAACAAAGTCACTTGCAATTGAAAAAGGATTTAATTGAGCATATTTGGAGGAAGTTTAGGCATTACGAGAACAACAACAATTAGATTTAAATTGTATTAAGGGTAAAACATGTTTTATGTGTAATTGCACTACTGTGTTATTTTTCTTTCTAATTTGCAATAATTAAATAAATTTAATATTTTAATATAAGAATTAAATAATTGTGTTAATCGTGCTAATAATAAGTACTCTGTCTATACTACGTTAAATTAGGATTAGGTAATTACTAATGATATTTACGCTAATTATAATTAACTACAAATTAGTTTCATAATTAATTTGGTAATCGTGATTATTAACGGTAATAATTATTAAATATATGTATCACATGTGCTAATTGTGTTGTTATATATTTAAGTATTTGCATTTTAATAAAAGATAAATTGAGGTGGGGTAGGTTAAAATGAGGTGTGATAGATGAATAGTAACATGAATAATTCTTTTTTTGTTCATGGTTAAGAAGGGGAAAGTTAGATATATTTGTTTGTTGTGTGTTGGATCGTTAAAAATTATATATAAAAAACATTTATACCTTATTATTGTTTGACATTTTTGAGTACCTTTTATTTTATTTTATCATATGACGTACGAAATTGATATACTCCCCCGGTTCCACTAAATTCAAGCCATAATGAATAGTGCGAACTATTCATTAATAGTGAGAATCTTTTAAATTCTCGTCAATATGTAAGAATGAATATAGTCAAGTGTGGTCTTGTTAGAATCGTATTAATAAGTAGTTTATTAAAATCCAATTTTTATAATTTTTACTCATGTATAATTAAAGATATTTCATTTGTAAATTGTGCATTGGCAAACGTGTAAAGTA